>PDND01000446.1:0-11468 GCA_002572855.1 [Emmonsia] crescens
ATAGTATAGAGATGATATATCTTTTATAAAAAAGTAATGAATAATTGATAAGTTTTTGACAGTCATTAAAAAGATGATATTACTTAAATAGATGAAGGTTTTTAACTAATATTAAATAATTAAACTGATGACTCAGTGATGACTAATACTTAACAGCAGTTAAAAAGAGATAAAATAATTAAATAATAAAGTTAATCATTTTAATAGCAGTCAAAATGTAGTACTCTTTCAATGCTTATATAATCTAGATAAGTGAATGTTTTTGATTATAATCAAAAAAATAATAAAGTGATTAGAAGAAGATGTATACATCTAGAGTTAAAATAATATTTATATATAATATATAATAGCTGTCTAACACTCAGTTAAGTCATATAATAATTAATAGTACATACTTTTAGAAACCTCATCTAGCTTTCTAATTAAGTGAAATATAGATATATGATTGAATAATTTCTAATTAAATAAAGCTGAGTAAAGTTATATAATGAAATCTATTTTATCTAATTAGTTAGCTAGAATCATATGATTGAAATGAGCTTTTCTTATAACTTTACTCAGCTTTTTTATGTGATTTGAGTCAGCTTCTTCACATGATCTTTTAACTTAAATAAAAATTGAAAAATGCCAAGTCTTCATCAAAAAAAGCTGATTCAAGTAAAGAAAAAACCTCATTCTCTGCGGAAATGAGATTAGAGTTTTATTACTATATTGTCTGTGATCTGAATTGAGCTATGAGAATTCAGTATAAACTGTGTAATTTCTAGAAGATTCAACACTTTCATGTAATAACTGTGTGTAAGAAAAAATGAGCTTATATCTATTAAAGCAGCATCTTGATCATTGATGATGACTTCTATATATAGAAGAAGATTATATCAGTTATTTTATAAATAGTTATAGAATTTATAAAGATAATTCTTTATAATCTGAATTATTTATTTCAATGCATTATCTATTTCAGAGTGATAAGTAATCAATAAGTATTATATAATCTTGAGAATTTAACAGATTCTTGTTCAGAGAGTATCTATAAATTGATAGTTTTAATTAGATACTATAGATTTCAGTAAGTTATATATCTGATAAAATGAGTTTTATAGAAAGACTTCAGTAACTCATTCAGTGTTCATCTTATTATAAAATTTTAATATTATATTTTTACTCAGTTAATTAATAATGATTAGAATATTTTTATAGCTTTTACTCTCAGAGAGATTAATAGTGAAGTTAATGACTATGTCTTGTCAGATTCTATTAAAAATGTTTAGTAGTTTCAGTAGATCTTTTCTATAATCTTTTCATGAGATAATAGAAAAGTAATGATTACAGTTTTAAATGAAGTATCTGATACTGTTTAATATTTCAGATCAGTAGAATTTTTAAGAGATTATTTAATATAGCTGTTCACAGCTCAGATGACTGATTATATATAAGTTATACATTTCTTACATTATTCAGATGTGTAGAGGTTTGAACTGAGAAACTTAACATTATTCATGAAATTATAGAGTGTTATTATCATTGATTGAGTATTCTGAGATGTCAGTTTTTACATATAGTTCTGAGAGAAATTGAGATGATTTTTAATATACTGCTTCAGTGAGTACTTGAAGAAGTTCATCAGTTTAAACTATTATATATCACAGTTCATTTAACAGAGATTTAAAAAAAGTAAAAGAAGTTAAAGTATTAATGATAGTTCAGAGAGAAAGTATTCTAATTAGAAAAATATATATAGTGTCATGTGTTATTCTATTGTGATCTACTAGTATTTTGAGATCTAAGAGTCAGTGCTCTTGATTCACTCAGTGAGTATCTATTATATTAAAAGATATATTCTATTCTTATTATGAGAGAGTATCTATTATCAAATTCTGACTATCAGAGCAGTAGTGTATTATAAAATAAAAGCAGTTTAATAGTTCAGATCAGTGCATCTACTGTTCAGTGAGCTTATAAATGATTATAAAATACTTAAGATTCTTATAATCTGTGATTATTTTAAACTTAAAAATACTTTGAAGTTCAGAATCTCATTTTTCTAGACAGTGTATTATTATGAGAAGTTCTTTATCATAGATCTTGTAATTACATTCAGCAGAATTCAGCTTTTTAGATATGAAAACACACAGTTATAGAACATCTTTATTATTATATTATAATATAGTTTCTTCAGTAATGTAATCAGAGAAGTCAGCTTTAATAACTGTTTTATAATTGAAATTAAATGTTATTAGCAGAGAAGCACTAATGAATATTTTCTTTATTTATATGAATGTAGCTTCAGTATTCACTGATTATCAGAATACTGAGTTCTTCTTAATAAGTTCAGTAAATGATTAAGTGATATCTGAGAAGTTTTATATAAATTGTTAATAGAAGTTGATAAATCTGATGAAGCTTTATACACTTTTTATAATATATAAGACTTTTCATTCAAGAATAGCAGAAATCTTCTCAGAGTTCATTTAAATACTCTTATCAGCTTCTATGATGAAATCTAGATATTTTATACTTTTAATCTTGAAATTATATTTGTCTATATCTATCAGTAGATCTGCTTCTCATAGTCATTACAGAACTTTTTATACATATTCTTGATACTCTTCTCTGAACTTATCAGTAAAAATGAGAATATTATTAAAATATATAAATATAAATTCATTGAGAAAATCTTGAAGTGCTTAGTTAATATATTTTTAAAATATACTCAGAGTGTTAACTAGTTTAAAAAATATGACTACTTATTTAAAGAGACTGTATTATATTCAGAATACTGTAAGTTATTCATTATCTTCAGTGATATAAATTTTATAAAAAGTGATTATAATATTTAACTTTATAAATCACTGAGCTTATCTGATGTGTGCTAGAGTCTCATTGATAAAAGATAAGAGATAATAATCTTTCTTTATTAGTCTGTTCAGTTTTCAGTAGTTTACATAGAATCAGAGTTTTTTATCTAATTTCTTTATAAAGAGAATAGAAGCTGTGATAGAAGAGTTATTAATATATATAAATTCTTTGTTCAACAGATCATTGAGTGTTTTATAAAAAAGAAGAAGTTTATTTTGAAATATATTATAGAGAGATTCTTACAGTGATTCAGAGTCTTTATTATTCTTTTTCTCTAGTTTAATACTGTGATTTATCTCTGACTCTTGTAAGAGAGATAGATTTATAATATTATCTTATTAAAAGATATCTAGATATTCATGATATTACTGAGAGAGCTTTATATGAGAATTTATTAATATAATTTGAGACAACTTCTCTAGAGCTCTCTTAATATCAGCTAGACTGATAGAGTAGATTATTATATAATTCTACTATCAGTAACTTCATCAGAAGCTTTTTCAGAGTATTTTATAAATATTAGTAAAGATCTGTGTAAAATTCATAGTCTTATAAATATCATTTTCATATACTTAATTATTATTAGAGAATATTAAACTTCTGTTTTAAATGTTTAGTAAGATGTTTTATTCAGATAGTCAGATAAGTTCTAGTATAAAATTATAGTTAAAATTATTGATCTTGTATATATAAGTGTCTTCATATTAATATTCTCTGACATCAATGTCTAGTTTTATTATATAATGAGTGTAGATATCTTTTAAGTCATTGAATTCTATGAGAAGTTGAAGCTTTAATAAGAGAATATACTGAAGATTATAATATCTTATAACTGAAGATTTAATTATTATATAGTGATATAGACTGCTGTCTATCATAGCATTTATATTATATATACTATTTATTATAATAGATATAAGAATTGTGTTCATTGTCATTTTTTCTTTAAATTATTATTATTCAATCTTCTTAAGCTTCTACTTGTGAGTTTGAGTAGAAGCTAGTCTTTTCTCTATTTTATTAAAGCATTCTTATAGTTATTGTCTGAATCTTCTTCTAACACAGTGTGATTGATATGAACAGCTGATATTAATTTTTTCTTTAAATAAGAGAATAGATAGATAGATTAGTAGTTAGAAATAATATATTCTGATTAATTATAGTTAATATATATTTTTTATTAATATCAGTCAGTCACTTTTTCAGAAACTATCTCTGAGACTTGAAAGTCTGTTTAAACAGTGAAGACTCTTGTCTATATATAAATATTAGAGTCTACTCAGTTTATAATATCTGTGTTATTCTTTGATACAGATATATAAATGATCAGAGTGTAATATTTTCTATTATTATTCTGTATACTCTTAAGCTTGATGAGATGATTATTCAATATTTAGAGTTATATATAGAAAGCTTTATAAGTCAGAGCTTTATCAATACTTATAAAAACTTGTAGTAGTTTAAAAGTCAGTACTTTCTTCAATATACTGATCTTCATTCTATTCTCTCAAGATTAACTGTCTGCTTCTAAGATTTTGATATTAAAATTAGAAATAAATATTATAAGAGAAGTATTTCTCTGTTGAATACTCTATAATTAATCTAATATTTTTTACTGTGTAGTAATATCTCTGAATAGAATATTAAAATACTTAATAATATTATCAGATGTATATAATACTGATTTATATATTTTTATTTATAAGTGAAACTTTTGTTTCATACAGTCTTTCAATCAGCTATTAATATATCAGTCTTGATTAATTAATGAATCAATGATATCTCTGTCTATACTTAGTTTCATGAGTATATTCAATCTTTATAATAAGTAGAGAGTGAGATTGAAAGTATTAAAATATACAGAGATGTCTAGATGTTTCTTCAGCAGCTGTACTGTGTTCAGAGAATTTATCTCTGATTTAATTAATATTGAAATTATCTGTACAGAAGTTTTTTATTAGATTAATTATTGAATTTTCTTATACTGATATTGTTAATTTATATATATATCAGCTATCTACTGTTACTGCAGTTTCAATATTATTTAAAGTCACTGTGACACTGTGTCTATACTCACATTTAAAAGTTCTTCTCTGTTATTAGTAGATATTGCTATATTATTTATTGAATGTACAGTATCTATCTCTATATTTAAGAATTCTTCAGAATTGAAAGAAGTATATTTATAAGAATATTTTATATATCTAGAGTGTCAGAACTCTCAGATCTTTTACTAATATTCTTTTTTATAAAATCTTATTATAAAATTAGAGTGACTGATGAGTAAGCTTCTATCTAGTAAAGACTCAGTGTCTGTTTAGCTAGTTATTTTTCTTCTTATTCTCACACATCATTACACATTTAAATATCTCTTTTTAATAATTAATTGTTTCTAATAAGAAGACAATGAATGTTTTCTAAGTGTAATGAGTCTATGCTGAAGAGATTGATATTAGATATAGAGCTTATATAATAAAATAGAAAATGTTAGAGAAGAAAAAGAAGAGATGTGAGAATCTCAGTGAAAGTAGATATTTATATATATATGAGATGAAGCTCTGAGTGAGCTTTAAAGTGAAAGAATAAGAGTTCTGACAGAGGTTTTGACTAAGAATTGAAGCTTTCAGAAGTGAAATTCATGAAGTGTATGCTTTTAATAAAGTGTAGTGAAATAATCTATCAATTGAGCGTAGCCCGCTACATATACTATAGAATAACTAGATATTTTTTCATAATTTATTCTATTAAATACTCTGTATTATATTATTCTATACAGATATTCTGACTATACTTTAACTATTTACAGCTTATATAAAGTCTGTTATAAACTTTTACTATAGTACTTCTACTTTTACTATATCTATAAGTTTTTTTACTTTTTTAAATGTTTTCACTGATTCATTCTATTATAATCTATTTCTCTTTTTTAAATAACTGAAATCTTCTGTATCTGATACTTTTATTTTATAATACTTAAATTACTCTATCAGTGCTTTTTTTATATTTTTAATAACAGTTTTTCTCTCTGAACAGCTGAGATTTCAGACTATGTAATTTTCTTCACAGTTACTATATTTAAATTTACTATTTTCTAGTATTTCAGAGTATATTTTATCACTGTAATTCTTCTATACACAGTAACTGCAGATTTTCTCTCTTTAATAGAAGTAAGTGATATATTTATATTACTGATAGTTAAAGTATTAAATTATTTAAACTTCTCTGTAAAAGATTTCAGCTGTATATGTAACAGGCCTACATTAAAAAAATTGATATTAGATATAGAGCTTATATAATAAAATAGAAAATGTTAGAGAAGAAAAAGAAAAAATGTAAGAATCTTGATAAAAGTAGATATTTATATATATATAAAATGAAGCTCTGAGCAGATTCTGAAGCAGAAGAATAGAGACTCTGATAAAAGTTTCAGTCAAGAATCAGAGCTCTCAGAAGCAGAAATTTATGAAGTGTATGCTTTCAACAGAGTATAGCAGAATGATCTATTAATCAGATATAGTCTGCTACATTAGTTCTCTCTTTCTAAAGATGAGAGTTGAGCAGTAGAATCATGAGTGTGTATCTCTCATTAGTTAAAAACTGCTGTTTCAGATAGCACAGAGTCTGAGGTTCAGATTAGACAGTTATAATCAACTTATTTCATAAAATATTATCAGTCATAGCTGTGAAGTCTCTTATTAAAAATATCTTTAATTTCTCATTCAAGTTCATTATTTTCTTCTACAATCTCTGACAGCTGTCAGTTGAAAGTCAGTTGAAAAGAAAATGAGTCAGTGATAGTGCAGTAGAACAAGCTTATATAAAAAATATTATAAATTTCTGACAGAGTGTTAAAGCAGTAGTTATAACTATCTAGAACTTCTATCATTTTATATTTTACATGACAGTAGTCTAGTATATAAGACAGATATATGATTCATATATTTCTAAAATTTAACTATATAAAATCTTCTATTTTATACTGTTCAGTAGAGTTTTATCAGACATTAGTCTGATCTTCTTAATTTTATTTCACACTTATTATAAAGATCTCTGCTTAATCACAGATATTTCAAAGCTTCAACACTATATTATCAGTAATTTAAATAGAACTACAAGAATTCAGTGTGAATTATATAAGTTCTAGAAGATCTAGCACTTTTATATGATAATTATATATAAGAAAGAACAGACTTATATCTGTTAAAACAGCATCTTAGTCATTGATAGTAACTTCTGTATATAGTAAGAGATTATATTAATTATCTTGTAAGTAGTTACAGAACTTATAAAGATAATTCTTTATAGTTTGAATTATTCACTTCAATATATTATCAGTTTCAGAGTGATAAATAGTTGATAAATAATATATAATCTTAAGAATTTGACAGATTCTTGTTCAGAGAATATTTATAAATTGATAGTTTTAATCAGATACTATAGATCTTAGTAAATCATGCATTCAGTAGAACAAGCTTTATAGAAAGACTTTAACAATTTATTCAGTATTCATTTTATTATAAAATTTCAATATTATATTTTTATTCAGTCAGTCAATAATAATTAGAATATTTCTACAGCTCTTACTTTCTAAAAGATTAATAATGAAGTCAATGACTACATCTCATCAGATTCTATCAGAAATATCTAGTAATTTCAGTAGATCTTTTCTACAATTTTTTCATGAGATAATAGAAGAGTAACAGTTACAGTTTTAGATAAAGTGTCTGATGCTATTTAATATTTCAGATCAGTAGAATTCTTGAAAGATCATTTAATATAGCTGTTCACAGTTCAAGTGACTAATTATATATAAGTCATGCATCTCTTATATTATTCAGATATATAGAGATTCAGACTGAGAGACTTAATATCATTTATAAAATTATAGTGTATTATTATTATTGATTAAGTATTTTAAAATGTCAGTTCTTATATATAGTTCTGAAGAGAATCAAGATGATTCTTGATATATCACTTCAGTGAGTGCTTGAAAAAGTTCATTAGTTTAAACTGTTATATATCACAGTTTATCTAATGAAGATTCAGAGAAAGTGAGAGAAGTTAAGATATTAATAATAGTTTAAAGAGAGAGTATTCTAATCAGAGAGATGTATATAGTGCTGTACATTATTCTGTTATAATCTACTAATATTTTAAAATTCAAGAGTCAGTGCTCTTGATTTACTCAGTAAGTGTCTATTATATTGAAAAATATATTTTATTTTTATTATAAAAGAGTATCTATCATTAAATTCTGATTGTCAGAGCAGTAGTGTATTATAAAATGAAAATAATTTAATAGTTCAGATCAGTGCATCTGTCATTCAGTGAGCTTATAAATGATTATAAAATACTTGAAATTCTTATAATCTGTAATTATTTTAAACTTGAGAACACTTTGAAGTTCAGAATCTCATTCTTTTAGATAGTATACTATTATAAGAAGTTCTTTATTATAGATCTCATAATTGTATTCAGTAGAATTCAACTTCTTAGATATAAAAGTACACAATTATAGAATATCTTCATTATTATATTGTAATATAGCTTCTTTAGTAATATAATTAGAGAAGTCAGCTTCAATAACTGTCTTATAGTCAGAGTTAAATATTATTAGCAGAGAGATGCTAATAAATATTTTCTTCATTTATATAAATGCAGCTTCAGTATTCACTGATCATCAGAATACTGAGTTCTTCTTAATAAGTTCAGTAAGCAGTTGAGTGATATCTGAGAAGTTTTATATAAATTATTAATAGAAGTTGATGAACTCAATGAAGCTTCATACACTCTTTATAATATATAAGACTTCTTATTTAAAAATAGTAGAAACCTTCTCAGAGTTTATTCAGATACTCTTACCAGCTTCTATGATAAAATCTAGATATTTTATACTTTTAATTTTGAAATTGCATTTATCTATATCTATCAGCAGATCTGTCTCTTATAGTTATTACAGAATCTTTTATACATATTCTTAATACTCTTCTCTGAACTCATCAGTAAAGATGAAAATATTATCAAAATATATAAATATAAATTTGTCAAGAAAATCTTGAAGTATTCAGTTAATATATTTCTAAAATATACTCAGAGCATTAGCTAGTTTAAAAGATGTGACTACTTATTTAAAAAGACTGTATTATATTTAAAACATTATAAATTATTTATCATCTTCAGTAATATGAATTTTATAAAAAATAGCTATAATATCTAATTTTATAAATCACTGAGCTTGTTCAATGTGTGCTAGAGTTTCATTGATGAGAGATAAGAAATAATAATCTTTCTTTATTAGTCTGTTTAGTTCTTGATAGTCTATACAGAATTGAAGTTCTTTATCTGATTTCTTTATAAAGAGAATAGAAGCTGCAGTGAAAGAGTTATTAATATATATAAATTCTTTATTTAACAGATCATTGAATGTTTTATGAAGAAGAAAAAGTTCATCTCAGAATATATTATAGAGAGATTCTTATAATAATTCAGAGTCTTTATCATTCTTTTTCTCTAGTTTAATACTGTGATCTACTTCTGAGTCTTATAAAAGAGATAGATTTATAATATTATCTTGTTAAAAGATATCTAGATATTCATGATATTGCTGAGAGAGCTTTGTACAAGAATCTATTGATATAACTTGAAATAACTTCTCTAAAGCTCTTTTAATATTGATTAAACTGACAGAGTAAATTATTATATAGTTCTACTGTCAGTAATTTTATTAGAAGCTTTTTCAGAGCATTTTATAAGTGTTAACAGAGATCTGTGTAAGATTTATAGTTTTATGAACATCATTTTCATGTACTTGATCATTGTTAGAGAATATTAAACTTCTGTTTTAAATATTCAATAAAATGTTTTATTCAGATAGTCAGACAAGTTCTAGCATGAGATTATAGTTAAAATTATTAACTTTGTATATATAAGTATCTTTATGTTGATGTTCTTCAATATTAATATCTAGTTTTATTATATAACAGATGCAGACATCTCTTAAATCATTGAATTCTATAAGAAATTGAGACTTCAGTAAAAGAATACACTGAAGATTACAGTATTTTATAACTGAAGATTTAATCATTGTATAGTGATATAGACTGCTGTCTATCATGACATTTATATTATATATACTATTTATCACAGTAGATATAAGAATCATGTTCATTACTATTTTTTCTTCAAATTATTATTATTCAATTTTCTCAAGTTTCTACTTATAAGTTTGAGCAGAAGCTAGTCTTTTCTCTATTTTATCAGAGTATCTTCATAGCTATTATTCAAATCTTCTTTTAATGTAGTGTGATTGATGTAAACTGCTGATATTAATCTTTTCTTTAGATGAGAAGACAGATAGACAGATCAGTAGTTAAAAGTAATGTGTTTTAGTCAGTTATAGTTAATATACATTTTTTATTAATATTAATCAGCTGCTTCTTCAGAGATGATCTCTGAAACTCAGAAGTCTGTTTAGATAGTAGAGACTCTTGTCTATGTATAGATATTAAAGTCTACTCAGTTCATAATATTTATATTGTTTTTTAATGCAGATGTATAAGTGACTGAAGTGTAATATTTTCTATTATTATTCTATATACTCTTGAGCTTGATGAGATGATTATTCAATATTCAGAGTTATATATAGAAAGCTTTATAAGTCAGAGCTTTATCAACACTTATAAGAATTTATAGTAGTTTAAAAGCTAGTGCTTTCTTCAATATACTGATCTTTATTCTATTCTCTTAAAATTGATTATCTACTTCTAAGATTTTGATATTAAAATCAGAGATAAATATTATAAGAGAGATATTTCTCTATCAGACACTCTGTAATTAATCTAATACTTTTTACTGTATAGCAGTGTCTCTGAATAGAATATCAAGATGCTTAATAATATTATCAGATATATATAAAGTTGATTTATATATTTTCATTTATGAATAAAACTTTTGTTTCATGTGATCTCTCAGTCAGCTATTAATATATTAACTCTGATTAATTAATAAATTAATAATATCTTCATCTATACTTAGTTTTATAAGTATATTCAATCTTTATAATGAATAGAGAGCAAGATCAGAAGTATTAAAATATACAGAGATATCTAGATATTCTTTCAGTAGTTATACTGTATTTAAAGAATTTATTTCTGATTTAATTGATGTTGAAATTGTCTGTGCAGAGGTTTCTTATTAAGTTAATTATTGAATTTTCTTATATTAATGTTATTAATTCACATGTATATCAGCTATCTGCTGCTATTGTAATTTCAATATTATTTAAAGTTACTGTAGTACTGTGTCTGTGCTCACATTCAAAAGTTCTCTCATGTTATCAGTTAATATTATTCTATTATTTATTAGATGTACAGTATTTATTTCTACATTTAAAAATTCTTCAGAATCAGAAGAAGTATATTTATATAAATATTTTATATATCTAGAGTGTCAGAACTCTTAAGTCTTTCACTGATATTCTCTTTATAAAATCTTATTACAGAGTCAGAGTAACTGATAAATAAGCTTCTATCTAGTAGAGACTCAGCATCTGTTTAACTAGTTATTTTCTTTTTATTCTCATATGTTATTACATGTTTGAATATCTCTTT
>PDND01000447.1:0-11452 GCA_002572855.1 [Emmonsia] crescens
ATACTTGTTTGAATTCTTTTAAAATAAAGAATAAGAAGTTTTAATTATCAGCTATAACTACTATAACTTTTTAAATCAATATTACTGAAAAATCAGAATTCTCTCACTTTTTAAACTTATCTATCACACTCTCTAGTATATGTGAGAGAACTCACAGTGATCATGAAAAATATAATAATTATAATGAATATAATGAATATATCTCTGTATCTATCTGTCTGAAGTGTAATTAATATTATAATAAAATATATTAAACTACTCACTCTGAAACTGCTCTGAAGAATTAATGAAAGAAAAATACTATTAAAATTAAGAAATTTCAGAATAGAAATAGTAGTAAAAGTAGTGATTAGTTAACTATCTCTGATAGTGAAAATTCATATTAATCAGTTAATTTAGTGAAGATTATTAGAGTTTCAATATATCTAGCAGAATCTCACTCTTCTTCTGTATCTATATAAAATACTGACACTGAGAGTTATATAATTAATGAGAAATTTCTATTTTTAATATTCTTTTCAATTGACAGTCTGACAGTTCAAGTCACTAATAAAGCTATTTTGAAGATTCAAGATGTTGAAATGACATTCATCTCTATAGAGAATAGAATAATTAAATTCAATTTCATCTGCTTTGTCTTTGAACTCTCTGCTAATCTCATTTTCACTGATCTATTGAAATGTCAGAGCTATTCTTATCATGATATATATATAGATGTAGAAAACTATTTTGAAATTATCTCTTCAGATAATCAGAATATCATATATATCAATCTTTCTTATCACAATATCTATATTCTCTTTAATAACTCTCTGATATATAAGAGAGTTATAAATAACTCAGTATACAGAGCTCTCATCTATATAGCTGTTCTGAAGTCAAAGACTGTGTCAACTGAATACAATTTTAATACAGTATCTTTTAATCTGTTTAGTAGAGATGAGATAGAGTATCTAGTTAATTCTCAGAATTCTGATACTAACTCATTTATTATATTCTCTTTTTCTTAAGTTTCTGCTATTCTTCTGAAGTAATTAATAATTAATGAATAATATTGTTGACTAGACTATATCAGAGCTGACAATCTTATTAAAATATTCAGAGATTTTCAATTTAATATTATAATAATAAGTTCTAAGAAACTCTTATTCTGTACTATATATATGAAGATCTTTTAAAAGTGAGTATTCTATAAGAATTCTCTGCTCTGCTGTGTCATCTGAAAAGTTTTAAAAATTTGAGTAAATATCTATAATAAGAATCAGATGCTCAGTGAGAATCAGCTCTCTATCTCTGAAACTACTATATACAGTGATAAAAAGCTGATATTGATTATAACTAATAATATTATTAGAATGAGATGAATCTTTCTTTTAAAGTGAAAGAATAAAACTTTTAAATATCTGTATATCTTCAATTAATTCATTAAAAATCTGCTAGAATATGAAGTTATAATTATTCATTCTAATTATAATGAATTGAATTTAAACACAGTCACTCAGTATATACTATCTGAAGAAATTAAATGAAAATCTACTTTTTCTTATACTCTGTAGTAAGATGATGTATCTGAATACTTTATCAGATTAATATATGAAAAAGTCTGAGCTCTATTAATAGATGTTTTCACTTTTAAAAAGATGTGAGATGAAGTCATGATTATAGCTATAGAGCTTTTTAATTTAATACTGATATTAATTATTCTATATAATAGTTCTGAGAACTCTGATCTGAAGCTGATTACTCTGTATAAAATATAATTTAAAACTCTCTCATTAGTCTGTGATATATATTGTTAAAACTGTAAGACTTTTTTAAAAATAGTTCTGAGATCTGTTGATAAAATGTTCTTCTACTCACTAGAGCTAGTCTTTATTAAATATAATAGTTTTACTAATTATTATCTGATTAATCTCTTGAATAGACATCTTTATATTTTAAAGAATATTATCTTTCAAAAGAATTTTTATACAGTGAATTCTTTTCTCTCATTATTAGAAAATATAAAGTGATTACTCTCTATTATCTGCTAAATCACTGTTACAGTTTCTAATTATCTCACTTTTAATCTCTTTATTAAAGAAGTATTTCATTCTGAGTCTTCTCTATTCATGAAATCTATAAATAATTGATGAATTAATTATAAACTTATATCAAGAATTTCAATCTTTTTAATACAGAACACACATGTCTCTGATGAAACTAATATCATGAATTCAGTGAAAAACAATATAGATAAGTCTGACTCTAGAGTCAATCTTTTTAAATAAGATATTATATTATCAGATTTGAAACTATCTACAGACTCAGTAATTATTACTCTACTATTTCTGAAAAACCTCTTATAAGTCTGTGAATCTTTCAAATGAAAATACTATTATTATATCTATCTCAATAAAATTAATAGATTGAAGCTAATAAAAATCTGATATCTAGTTAAATACACTCTGAATATAACTGTTCTACATGATCTATAAGTATTTAATAAGAAGATTAATAATATAGATAATATTATTCAATATAAAGCTAGATAAGTAGTCTGCAGCAACTATTAAAAAAGAGAAATTAACTATAATAGAATATATATTTCTGTGATATCTATTTTTATATTTTAAGTTTTTATAATAATTTCAGTATTCTGTAATTAATAGATGCTGCAGATTGATATAATTACTGTATTTCTTAATACTTAATTACTGAAGTATGAATAAATATATATATATTAACTCACTGAATTTAAAGAGAATTATAAAGATTTTATATATAAGTTAATGCAGAAACTCTACAGTCTCAAGCAAGCTGCTCTATTATAATATGAAAAGCTGTAGAAAATACTTATTACTTTAAACTTTTATATCAGTCTCTATAATACAGATCTATTTATTCATAACATCTATATTATCTATATTATTATCTATATTAATAATATTCAATTGTACAGTCTGAATATCAATGATCTGTACTAAACTCACTTTAAAATATCTACTCATTATAAAATTAAGAATGTGAAAGCTTCTAATCACTATTTAAATATAAAGATAGAGTGAGATTTCACTTCTCTAACACTATTTTAATCTCTATTTATTAAGAATTTTTTAAAGAAATTCTCTATAAATAACTGTCACTCTATCTTCATATCTATAAAGAAAAATATTAATTTTATAAATAATAATAAAGAGTCTGTTGTCTATATAAGAGATTTTATACTTCACTTTTATTAATTAGATATTAAATCTCTTCAATATTTCACTGCTAATATTTATTCTGATGTGAGTTTTATCAGTAGATTTCTTGAACATTTTAGCTTTCACTCTATATTAAAGAATTGAGCTGTTTTTAAATATACACTTCACTATTTTCAGAGTGCAATGAATGAAGATATTATCTATTATAAAAATACTGATATTAAGTCTGTTATATATATAAATATCAATTAAGTAGATAGAGACTCTGACTCTCACTTCACTACTGACTATATTATATATATAACTGATGACTCAGTGATATAATATAGTTATAAGTAGACAGATATATTCAAATCATCTACTGAGATCAAATATATATTATCTGTTAAAACTGTCTATAAATTAATTTATCTTTATAAGCTTTTTATTAATACTGACTTTCTCTCTACTCAGTAGAATGAATTAGATATTAAAGATAGACTTATTCTCTCTCTCTTTAACACTCTCATCTATATTATTTATGCTGATAATAAGTCTGCTATTAAGCTTTTATCTAGTGAAGCTATCTCATATCACTCAAAATATATAGAGATTCACTATTATACACTTTATAATCTCATTCAGAAGAGTGAAATCAAGATTCATTATATACTCTCTGCTGAGAATACAGTGAACAGTCTTACTAAATCTCTGAAATCTATGAAATATAAAAGATGAAAGAATATTTTGAAGATTAAGAGCTAGAGAAGATAGATGTTGAGAAGAATGATACTTGAACTGATTTTTTTCTATTTTAATTATTCTATTTTTTTAGTTTCTTTTGTATCTGTACTTGACAGTAGATCTATTTTTATATGTAGTTTTAAGTACTGCTACTATAATAAGTGAGAGTGTCAGACTCTCTGATTATGTAATCTAGTTTTTTCATTATATAGCTGTTTTACTAGCTAGCTCTCTTTATTTAATCAAGCTTATCATCTTCTGTCAACTATTTCATGTGAGTATTTATACTTATAAACTGATATTAAGTAATCAGATACTTATCTTTTATTAAAAAATACTACTAGATCTATTTTATCTGATTAAAGCTGAATGATCAGTAAGTTTCTGATTTTACTTAATTTTTTATATCAGTTAATAGTTTTCTTATCTGAGAGTTTTTTAAAAAACTTATATTATAATAATACTTTTACTTTTCATTATTTTCTTTATTAATTTAGAATTTCTCTTTTAATTCACTGTTAAAAAAAGATATATTCAGTATTCACTGATTTTATACTCTGTATAATCTCTTTTTTTACTTCTTTTATTTAGACTCTTTCTCAATTCTCTGATAGCTTTTCAGAGTATAGTATTTTTTTAATAGATTTTTTTAGTCTCTATTCTCTTCTTCACAGCTTAATTTTTATTATTTTATATATTTTTTTAATCTGAGCTATTATATCTGAGATCTTCATTCTTCTTATAACTTTTATTATTACTTTATTAAAATAGATATTCAGTGATAATATATATATTTCAGTCTTCAGTGTGAATATAAATATTACTCTGTAGATCTCTATTATCACTTTTAGATATTTATTTTAAATTCTTATTAGATTTTCTATTTAATATTTATTTTATATTTCATTTTCACATTTAATTCACAGTTAATATTATATAATTACATTATAAGTGATGACTGATTATATAATTATATTATATATTATTCTGATCTGATGAAAAGATGCATTTCAGATAATTTATATAATTTAAATTAGTACTTTTATTTATAACTTCATTTTCTCTATAATTATATTTATATAACTTTTTCACTGTAGTTTTGAATTTAGTCAGACTTTCAGTACTTTTATAATTTTCTATAATTTAATAATCTGCTATAATAGTTACAGAGAATAATTTCAGTTAAAGTGTATTTATACTCTAATAAAATATATTAGTTTATATTTCTAAGAGATAAAGATGATTTTATATCTATTTACTTATTTTTTATAATTTCTGTGTATTGCTTGTAGCTATATACAGTTAACTTCTATTAAGTATTTATAGACTATTATATTTATATTATTTACAAGATCTATATAGTTTATTGATCTATTCTCTGAGAAGCACATCTATAGCAGCTCTTTATTATAAAATAGAAAAAGAATTAATAATAGTAGTGAGTTTTAAAATATATTTACTGTAATATTAAAAGCCTCTGTTTTCTACTCTTTAAAACTGAGTGTAAAGTATTTTTTTAATATAAAGAAGTGCATTCATTCTATCAATTATTTTAATAATTTCTTCTTTTAAAGAATATAAGTTAGATAATCTTTAAATATTCTATTATAGACTTCTGAGATATTCAGAGACAGTATTATAATTACTGTATTAGACTTTTTTCAGACTGTTCTAATCTATATCAGTAGTAGTGAGACTACTGTCTCTATTAAATATTTTTATCTAACTTTCATTTACTGAGAAAATAGTAGATTATATTATTTTATCAGATATCTGAGCTTCTGTACAGTAATTAATTCTATAATCTTTCTTATAGTATTCAGTAGTACTACAAGTCTTCAGACTTCTATTTTTTAATAGTTATTTTTTTTAAATTTCTTAAGTATCACTGTCTTAGCTATCTTGAAGATCTTTAAATAGTATTTTTATTTTTAATATACTTTGATAAGTTCTGTCATTACTTTAACAAAGACTGATTTCAGTATTTTAAAAAATCTATTAAAGATTTCATTCATTTTTAATACTTTATTATTTAATAGTTATACTATTAACACTGTCATTCTTTTCTCTATAATATTTATCTCATTAATTATCTTCTGTGATTATGATTTAAACTTTATATTCTCTATATTAATTTTCAATAATGAAGAAAAGAATCACTATTATAGAGTTTCTATTTTATTTTTAAAAGTAAATATTACTGTTAGACTCTTCAGTCTCTCTCTTTTTAATAATGAAATTTTTAAAAATTATACTTAAATATTATTATTTTACTACTCTTATTTAGTTATTTTTCAGAGTAGCTTGAGCTTAATCTCTATACTATATATTAGATCTCTGAAGCTGTTTATTTTAATCAGTTTAATCTCTCTATTTCACAGTGTCTAAGCTCTGATTATATCTTTCTCAGAAATATATTTATTTCTTTTAATTTTTTTATATTCACTGACTATTTTAGTTACTTATAATAATTATCAGATATAGCTGTATTATTTATATTTTATAATTTTTATATATTTAGCTACTAATTTTTTTATAAAACTTATAAAATAGACTGTATAACTGTCTATCTATTCTCTGAATATAAAAGTTTCTGAGCTCTGCAGTACTTGACTATTTCTTATCATCTATTTTAAATATATTTAATATTAATATCTTCTCTCTCTATTTATCTATATAATACTGAGTTCAATGACTGTGACTACTAATAGATAATCTGAGATTATATCTATTTCTGAGTCTATTTTATAGCTAATTATTATACTGTGAAGTTTGAGTGATAAAAAGACTAGATTCACTGTAATATTAGAGCTTTCTCTATTCTATCAGATTATAATCTCTTCTAATATTATTAAATACAGATTCAAGACACTGATTTATATATTTAGTTTTTATACTATAATAAAGTTCTATCTAACTCTTTCATCTTCTTATTAAAAGTGATATACATTGAAATCTCTAATTATTATAGTTTTCATTTATTATATACTTTGATTTTCAGTTTATATATATAGTACTGTCTCTGTCTTCTTCATTATCTTTTATAGCTGATAAATGAGAGAGTTATTAAGTATTACTATATAGCTTTCTAGCAGTGCTGTATATATATTTATAATATTAATTAATTCTCTCTCTATTTTCAGTGTGAGCACTAGTATATATATAAAAACTATTTTAATTTTTCATATTCTTACTATCAGTTATTTATTAATTAGAAAGTATACTTTTATATTCTTTTTCTTTATTTTTATCTATCAGAAGCTGTAGTTTACTGAATAATATATATTTATTTTAAATTATTTCTGTATTTATAATTTCTGTATTATAATTATATTATAGTTTAGTATTATTTTAAGCTTTATTAATAGAGATTTTATAACTCTGTCTAACTTATATATATTATACTGTAGAATAGCTAGATATTTCTTTATAATTCATTCTATTAAATACTCTGTATTATATTATTCTATACAGATATTCTAGCTATATTTTAACTATTTACAGTTTATATAAAGTCTGTCATGAATTTCTACTGTAGTGCTTCTACTTTTACTATATTTATAAGTCTTTCTACTTTTCTAAGCATCTCTACTAATTCATTCTATTATAATTTATTTCTTTTTTTTAAATAGTGAAAGTTTTCTGTATCTGATATTTTTATTTTATAGTACTTTAATCACTCTATTAATACTTTTTTCATATTTTTAGTAACAGTTTTTCTCTTTAGACAGCTGAGATTTTAAACTATGTGATTTTTTTAATAGTTACTGTATTTAAACTTACTTTCTTTTAGTACTTCAGAGTAGATTTTATCACTATAATTTTTCTATATATAGTAACTATAGATTTTCTCTTTTTAATAGAAGTAGATAATATATTTATATTATTAATAGTTAAAATATCAGATTATTTAAGTTTCTCTATAAAAAATCTCAACTATATAGTATTTATTATCTAGAATAATATCACTGTCTATCAGAGTGTTAATCTGATATAATACTATTATATTAATAATTACACTTTCATGAGATCTCTATTATTTAACTATAATTTTATTCATTTTGTAAATCAGTACTCTATATTATAAAGTTAAATTCTGTTTATATATACTTTTAACTGCTTATTTTAAAGTGTCTCAGTCAATAATATTCAGTGATACACTTTTAACTAATACTGTATATATTTCACACTTTATACACACTTTATCTCTTTATTTATATATTTAATTATTATTTACTGCTAATTTTATTTTAATATTCTGAGTATCTATTATTAATATTATATCTCTGCTAAATATATATTTTATTATTATTATTATACTCTTTATTATATTCTTGATAATTTTATTTATTTATTTTATAATTATTTTAAAAATGCACTTAGTATCTAATATAGTATTACAGCTATAATATATAATTATTATCTCTTTTAATATTTTTATTAATATAATTTTAACTGAGAGTTCTCTTCTAATAGTAACTATTACTTATATTGAAACTTTATTAAGCTTATTATATAAGTTCTGATATATTAATATATTTATTACTTATTTCAGTCTTTTCAGTAGCTAATTATATAGCTCTATTTTTATCTTTTTTATCATCTTTATTATTTTCTGAAGATACTTCTTTTCTCTTTTATTAATCTCTCTATCTCTCTTTTCTTCTCTAAGAATCTCAGTGAGTGCATGTATAACTGTAGCTAGATTATCTATTTTTATATTCTATTTAACAGAGTTTTTCTGCTCTGATATATATTAAGTTTTATATATATCATCTATTTTTATTTTCTTCATCACATCTTTCTCAGTCAGTGTTATTCTTCTCTATATAGAAGTATCTAGCACTCTCTTTCTTCTCTCATTTGTGCTTTTATCATCTTTTTGTATGAGGTTTTTTCATTTGAAGTGTTTTTCAAACTACACTGCTTTAATAAATAAATAAAAGTTAAAAGAAATAGATACATTTCTGAGAAAAGTATAATTAGAGTTTAAATACTACAGAATAGAGAGATTAACTTAATTAAAATAAATAACTTCAGAGATCTAATGCACAGCACAGAATTCAAGCTTAAACTACTTTAAAAAATAATTAAATAAAAGTGATGAAGTGACAATACTTATATACAACTTTTAAAAATTTTATCACTAAAAAGAGAGAGACTGAAGAGTCTAACAGTGATAATTATATTTAAAGATAAAATAGAAATTCTGCAGTAGTAATTCTTTCTCTCATTATTAAAAACTAATATAGAGAATATATATGATTCAAAGGTTAATTAACCGTCTTATATAAATGAGACAGTTGCTCTCATTATATACAAAAATAGAGAGTGTCAAGTGTACACTTATTTATATACAAGGCACTACTACTAGTATTTCACTATATTCAGTGTCAGATATATATTATTCTATTAGAACAGATTAGTATATACTCACTAAAATCACATTCTTTCTTATTAAATCTGACTATACTTATGTAATTAGTTATATAATCTAATCTTCTACTAATCTCTTACTAGCACTTATTACTGCTTGCAGCTGTGCTAATTCTAAAATAAATAATAGTAATTATTTTTCTATACAAAGAATCTCTTACATCTCAATAATATATAAATAATTATCTTTCTCATTCTCTCATATTTCTCTTCTTCTTTCTCTTATACTTATATATTATTTTATCTTTTATTTCTCATTTTTCATCATCTCTTTCACTTGTTTATTATTAATATATCATCTATTAAATGTTATATACAGAGACACTCTTATAAAAACAACTTTATATCAGTAGCTAGTTTATATTAGAAAAAGTCTTTCTCATCTGTCACTTTCTATATTTTATATATCAGTAAATCTACTTCTTTATTATTATAGACACTCTTTCATTTTCATCTGAAGAAGAATATATATCTACAGTTAAATAAGTACACTATCAGATTGACAGTATATAATAAAGAAGTTTTTATATTAATTTATAATATATCAGATTATTTCAGTGTATCTACTCTCTTCTCTTCTTCTATATCTTTTTCTCTCTCTGAAGATGCTGAGTTCAATGTAATAATTTCACTTATACATTATATCTGAGTATTTCAGAATTGAGAAGTAATTAAAAAATATAAGCTTATTTATACTTAAGCTCTCTCTCACTCTATCTTTCTTATAGTCATGATTTCTCATGTATTTTTATTATTTTTTATAAAATTGATGTATAATTAATATATTAATTAATCTAGATTCTTTCACTCAATCTCTCATTATCTCTTTTTATATAAAGAACAAGATCTCTGCTCATGTGACAGCTGTTATATTTTATTATATAATTAATATCTTTTCTTCTGTCTCTGTTATCTCTTCTACAGAGAATTTCATTTTTTCAGATAATAAACATGCTGATAATAATAATAATAATAATAATAATAATAATAATAATAATAATAATAATAATAATAATAATAATAATAATAATAATAATACTGATAATAATAATAATGATAATAATAACAATAACAACACTGATAATAATAATAATAATAAAAATGAGAAGATAATGAACACTTCTTCTATAGTCAGTGTTTCATTCACTTTTATTTCTCAGCTCTTTTATTACTGTATCAGTATCTCTTCTCTCTACTCTCAGCATTCTTCTATATTTTTCTCTCATTTTAAAGTCAAGTAACATCTCTACATTACAGTTTTATACAACACAATCAAATTTTTCAATTATCATGCTACTGTCACTTGAGAGTGTAGAGTTTATTTAAATTAAGTTATCAGAGAAGTTCATTATACTGATTCTTTCATTCACTCTGATATTCTTTTTTATATAAGTACTTCTTCTCTGCAGCTATACATACACTCACTGAAACAGTGTACACTGCTTTTCTCTGAACCAGCTCAATTCTTTGAATTAGAAGATGAAAAGATATACAATTGAAAGCCCTCGGCTCATTGACTCTATCATTCAAATTTTATAATATTTGAACAAGAAGTCATGAAGTTATTGAAGAAAAAGTGAAAATAAACCTCTAGAAATGAAAAAAATCACTTTTTTATAAAGAACTTCACAATCACTGATTCAAATAGTCAGAGATTTATATGAGAAGAAAAACAGACTGTATACTTTAATTCATTCTAATTTCAATTCATTTCAACTACTATTTCATGCTTAATTATCACTCAAAAACTGAAAGAAAACTCTGATTATTCTCAGTGTTCTCTCTCATCTCTGTCAAGTCTCACTCATGTATCACTCTCTTAAAATCACACTAAAACTGGCAAAAAAATATAAAAAGATATCTCAGTATAATAACTCTGAACATCAATATTAATTAATTCACTTTTAAAAACAAGAATCTATCTTTTCATTCACTCTCTTATATAAGAAAAACAGTGATAATATCAGTGTTTGAAAAATAGCTTGATCTCTGTAAGTAATATATATATATTCATATATATATATTATTATATAGAAAAATAGTGTAGATTTAGTCTATTGATTCTTCATTTATATACTCATCTTAATTAATTCAATAATCAACTTATT
>PDND01000448.1:0-11387 GCA_002572855.1 [Emmonsia] crescens
ATATATCTCTGATTATAATATATAAATTATATAAAAGATACACGTGAATAGTAGTTTTAGTACTGTTATAGCTTGAGAAATAAATGTATTCTTGTGCAAGTATGGTGCAGACTTGGTGCAAGCTCGTGCATCTTTGACACTCATGCATTATTACTAAATACTGTATTCAAGTGCATAAAAACAAATTTGCCGATGTTGTCTTCACTTTCATATCTCATTCTTCTTTTTTTTTCTAATTCAATCTCATTATCTTGTATTTCATTTCATATCTTAATTCTTAATTAGATATGACTTTTTCTGACAGTAAGTTCTTTCAACTCTGAATCAAAATGACTAAGCTCAAGTATTATATAATCTTGAAGCTTGTATTGAAATATTATACTTTCTTATTAATCATTCTATCTGTCTATCTTTTCAGCTGCAGCACTATTTTTAGCCACTGTTAAAAACTATAATCTGATATTGTTTTTTCTGCTATATTTAACCACTGTCAAAAACCTCTGCTATTTCTTAAAAATCTGATTATATCTAGACCTCAGCTATTATATTGAGACAACTATTAAAATATTCAACTGAAAAGATTGACTGCTGTCAAAAATCATTGAAATTCAATCATCTTCTTTTGAAATATATTATCAGTATTTTATAAGCTTTTTGATGACTACACAATATAATCTCTCTATTCTAATTTCACATCAATTTCTTACTTTATAAAATATATACTAATTTATTCTCATGACTAGTTCTGCTGTCTCACTCTCTTATTTTTAATGAAGTTCTTAAGATTATTCTGTGTACACAATGTCTTCATGTAATTATTTCAGCAGCAGTTAAGAGTCATCTGCAATTAAATTATAAATTCTCTTATAAATTGATGATTCAAGTTATAGAGTCTCTGTCATTGAATGCCTCAGCTCACTCTTTTAATTATGACTCAATGAAAGAGCTGAAGCAGTCTGAGTATTCTCTCTATATCAAGATTTATTTCAATGAATTTGATTGTGTCTTTGAAAACTGTGATTACTATTGTCTGAAGCTCAGTACAATTCAAAAACATACATCTATAAATCATTGAAATGAGAATTGAGGTTTTAAGAAACTGAAATATATTAGTGAATTGATCTTGTTCAATTTATTCTCATCTTGAATTAAGTATTATTCTGTCACTGTACTCATATCTGTAGAAAATACTCATATCTCAGATAAATTATCTGCTCTCAAAGACATCTATACTATCATTCAACACTGTGTATTGATATCTCTAGTAATTATCTCAAAGAAATCATTGTATATGACAGGCTGAGATAAGCAGACAAAATATCTCATTATATACAAAGATTAAAATATGATCAAAATCTCATCTCTTTCTTATATGATGCTGAAAGATGATGCAGAGTTGTATAATTATTTATGATTTATTATGAATTTGTTTCTCAAGACTGTTTATAATATTACAGTTAATTTGAATCATCTTCTTCTACACACAGCTGTCTTCATTAATAATCAAGTCAATTTCAAATCACTGAAATGAATAATCTATCAAATCATTAATATCTATGCTCTTGTATGATGAAAAATATTTCTTATGACACTGTGCATCATTAATAATAATTTACAGAATTTCTCAGAGAGTTAACTTCTCATCATAACTTAAGATCAGTTGTTAGTCTTTGAATAATTATCTCAATTTCTTCAGTTCTGTTCTCTCTTTATATTAATAATCAAAGAAATTGCAGACACAGCTATTCTCATTTTTAAGAGTTGTTCTGTTAGTCTTATACAGCAGCTGATGAATGAATCTTTAATAAAGATAGTTATAGGTTTTTTTATTATCAGTCAATCTTGATTGTCTTTCAATTGATGAGTCAGACTAAAGTATATTATTTTATATCTATCTATCATTCTGTATTACTTCTGATTAATCACTCTATATAATATTGTTACTTCTCTCAACAGACTTTATGAAGAAACTGTATTTATATGTCTACTCTGAGTCTGTAAACAGTTTCTTTATAATAATTAGTCAGTCATCTTTTCTGAAATCTTCAATCTGAGAGTTATGAAAAAAGTAATCTATATACAGTACTATAATAGAGATGTGATACAGTGAAATAATAATAAAATCATCATTACTGTTAAAAGTACAGAAATAATTCTTCAGCATCTATATAGATTTGTTCAAAAAATCATCTTCAATATTATGACTGAATTTTGTGATTTGTTACATGTTGAGACAGATTATCTATCTTAATACTCTTTATTCAAGTTCAGAAATAACTAAGCTTTTGATACTAATAAATATGAACTCATTATAATATTTAAATCTTGAGACTTTAATACTCTGACTAATTTTTTACACTCTGAACTGTGATGATTGATAAAGTGATTTAATAAACACAGTGATTCTTTTGTTCACATTATCAATGAACAGCTTATAGTTGACTCAGACATCATCAAAAAATTTCAACAATATAGTAGAAAAATTGACAAATTTCTACTTAGTCTGACTGTTCTTTTTATTATAATTTTTGAGTTACTCATGTGTGATCAAGAGTTATTGAAGATTAAACATCTCAATGACATCATCACTCTTTGTAATATTCTTCTTCATTTTGATCATATTGTATTATTTAATGAATATAACAAGAGTGAGTCTATCAAGAACAAACTCATGATTATTGTCTGCTATCTCTTAGAATAAATTGATAGAATTATTATTATATATTTTACTGAACTCAAACCTCTTCATAATTTATCTATATCTATTTTCAAAACTCAAAACTCTCTATTAAATAATCTATTTCATTATCTAGCTTCAGTTTTTTTTTCTTTCTCAGAATATTCAGAGTTCACTATAAAGATGATATTAAGTCACATGAAATATCTCACAGAAAGTGAATTAGATGTTTGTGTGAAAATAATTAAATAATAACATCTTACTGTTATCATTTATCACATATTTTTAGAGTAAAAAGCTATGAAGATTAATAATATTATCAAGAAGCAGTTGATTTTCATTTTTCAAACTGATCATTCTGAAGAGACATTCAATCATCATTATACTCTCAGTATTAATATACTTACTGAAACTACAGATCACACTCTGTGATCATTTCATACTATCAGCAAAAATTGATATCAGTTTATGAGTATTTACAGTGATACAAGCTTTGTAGTCATGATCAAAAATTCTACTCTACTGTCAAGACTCATTCACATCTCTGCTCACACTTCTACTTCTACTCTCACTTCTGCTTCTATTACTGCTTCTGCTATCACTTTCACACATACATCTGTTTCACTTCTAACACTCACTCTCATCAATTTTATTTTGACTGTAATCAAAAACTCTTTTGTAAATGAAGAATGCTCAATCAAGAGAATCAAAATTATCTCTGATACTGAAGAAGAGGCAGCAAAAGTAATGATGAAGATAGAGATGATTGTATTACAATATCTTAGATTTGCAATTGTTGATCAGAATGTGACATGATACAATGAAATTTAATATAAAATCATCATTTGTATCATTAATTAAGAAGACAGTTTCTTGATTATCTCATTCTCTGAATCTGATAAAATATAAATTTTTATAATATCAGCAATGTATCACTGATCATAAATTATTGTTATTATTATCTCATACATTGCATTAGAATCTGATCTTATTATATAATACAATCAAGCAGATCTGTAGCATGTATTCTAAGATGTTGACACAGTGTTAATTCTCAATATTCTCTTTATTACATCAGAGTTCACTTGTAAATCTGAATTCAGATTATTTTTAGTCAAGATGAATAAAGAATATCAGCTGTTTTGTATTGTGTTTAATGAAGTGCACTGCATCTTTACAGATGTTGACTATTGATTAACTTTTAAAAAATTACAGTGAATAGAGTATATTGATGCATCTCTTGTTTTAATATCTGACACTTTACTCAAGATAATGACACTGAAAATTAGACAGAGACTAGAACTAGATCTTCACTTATTTTTAGAACTTCAGATTCTCTGTATCAATCTCAATATTCAGAAGCTGATCAGAGTTGTTTCACATGAGTAATAACTAGCAACACTTCAGTAACTGATCAATGTTGTGATCTCTCAAAAAATTCTACTAATATATATTCTGTTCAAAGAAAAAGCTGTTTCATTAGAGTAAGCTCTGAATATTTCATTCTTTGAAAGTAATTTGATCATCAATACTAAAAACAGTATTATCATTAATCTTAGATCAGATGCTATAAATGTCATCATTATCACTTCTGAGTTAGACACTGATATTGATATTGTGAATGTTCACATGATTATTCATCTAGATGATGCATATTTCATGATACAGTTAGTACAGAATGTTATATATAATAATTATGATGATTCTCACTTCATCTCTCTAATAATTATTATATCAAGAATGTGATACAGAATTATACAGACTAATCAAGACACTTCTCTTACTGAATATATCTCTGAAAAGAAGTGTTTTAATATAATTATCACAGAGTATCTGAACAGTGCAGAAACTTAGTATATGTATAATCAATCTCTTTGTTCTGTTTACTCAGAGCTGTCTTCTTTATATATTTTATTATCATTCTCATCACTATCATCATCTTCACTCTATATAAATTGATTCTTACTGAAATTATCACTGCAGTTAACTTCTCTGTCTATGAATATTCAATCTATTTTAATACAAGCTTATATCTGTCTTATCAAAAGCTTCTTAAGTAATTACTTATATTGTATTCTCAACAGGTGTAATTCTCATACATTAATAATATCTTACTTATATATCTCATGACACAGTTGTGTTTCTGATAATCAGCTTATATATATGTATGATCAGATTTATATTGACAAGAATCTTCTCTACAACTTCAAAGTTCACTTCAAATACTTTCTTTTTATTAATCATTTTCATGTCATGCTGTTTAATTTTTTTAATAAGTGTTACTATAATTTACTTCTTATCTGTGTCTTAATGTTTGCTTGTAAGATTGATACTTATAAATTTCTATTTAATGATTTTACTGATGATGAACTTAGCTCTTTTATATTTAAATAGTTAAACTACTTTCTTATGCTGTCATGTGTTGATTCTTCTTTATACAGTTCTCATACTCACTGTATCAATAAGTTGATATATATTATATATATTATCTGCTGCATTCTTTCAAGTTCTTAGATATATTCTAGATATACTAATAATATTTTTCTCTTTTCTTTCTTTGATTCAGTAATATAATTACTAGATCATGAATTCAATTCTACAATATTTATACAATCATTATATTATTATTAATATATTAACTATATATTAATGATATTGATTGATCTAAAGTGTTCTGTCATTTCTTAGATATAATTTATTCACTGATATTTAATAAAAGATGAAATTCTATATCTTTCTGATATTAACTGTATCTAATGCTAACAACTTCTGTCATCTCACTGAACTTTTTAATTATAATCAAATTGTGAAACAAAGAGTTTTTAAACTTCTAGTGTCTTTGTAATAGAATCATGATCATGAAAAGATTCACTTCTTTCTTATCTAAAATTATCAGCAATGCATAAAGAATGCTAATAATGATATATATCTTATGCATGTAATTTGACAGGGATCAGCATATGTCACACTTGTTTCATTATTTAAAGTTTCTAGTCTAGATGTTTCTGTGACTGCATCTATCTATACTTCACTGCTTGTAATCAGTTGTTTGTTCATGATAAATCATGCTGCTAATTCTCAGAGGCTCATCATCATAATAACAGCATATTTTTAATATAATGAATCTCTCTACTGTCTCATTCATTTTCTTCTGACAGTATTCAGTTCATTCACTGATGAGCTATTCTCTTGATAATCTATAATAGCTGTTTATAGATCTTGATTATTTTAGCACTATTCAATTCATTCACTTAGAAGTATAAAAGAAGATAACTTCTGCTTCATTGCTTCATCTTCTTTACAACATTATTATCTTCATTCATTGTTTAGACCTCTTGCTTCTGTCTTCATCTGTCTCATTTCTAGCTTTCTCTCTGTTTTAGCTGTTTTTTAACTTCTGTCTTCTTCAAACAAAAATTTTCTTATCAGAGATAAGTTCATCTGATGCTCTCTCATAATATAGATTTGATCACAGTCAAAAATCATTCTTCTTGTCATTAATTATCATTCTTCATTATTATAATATATCTGTCTGCTCAACAGCAGCAATTCAAACAGTAAATGTCACATCTATGAGAACTTAGCAAATTTGAGTTATTCATGTTGTTGAGTGTTTAGTATTGTGTTATCATTTTTACAAGTTCTTATGAGATTTGATATTTGAGTTATTAACTGCAGCTACATCTTGTATATGCAATGCATCTTTATTATGAAAACTTATTTCTAGCTATTGATTCAATATACTATTTTTCACATTGTTTATAAACATTTTCATACTTTTTTGATGAGTGTCTAACACAGATATTCTGTTTAATACATCACTTATTTTAGTCTTTAACTTTAAAAAAGCTTGTTTTAATATACATTCTTATTATATCTCATCTTATTCACTCATCTAGTCAATCAAGTCAAGGTTTTTAACTGCTATTAAACTAATTCTTATAGTCATTTGCATGACTAATCAGCTCACTTTTTTAACTCTGATCAAAAACTAGCACTATTTTATCATTCTATTATAATTACACTTTGACTTAGATTATAACTTCATCTGCTTGTATATTTGTAATTGCTATTAGCTATTGATTATTGATTTGAATATTTGATTTGAATTTGACTGCTGTCAAAAACCTTACTCATTTTTTCAACTTTTAATTTAACTAATCAGATCAATGCACACTAACATCTATACTAATATTACAATTATTAATTAGTGACTTCATCTATCAAGATTTTCAGTGTAAATGTTAAGACAGATGACAAGAAGTCATCAAATAACATGTTATTTATTATCAGTTATCTTCATTTTAAAAACACTCATAAACTCTGACAATTTCTCAATAATTTGTCTATGTTCAATCATCTTCACAAATTCAATGCTATGTACAATAGCTTTGTCAACAATGCAATGAAAAATACAAAAGTTGATGTCATTCATACTCTGTTTTATAACTCTGTGCTAAAAGACAATATTCTGAAATCTGTCTTGTCTAATTTTGAACAATTCAGAATCAGTAAAGACACAGCTCTCATCTTTATATAAGTGTGATATATCTATCATTTTATGAAAATCTCTCTGATCAGTATTTTTAAAGATTTTCAGTTAAATATTAATAATCTCTTCATCACTGTCATTCTCTCTGAAGACTTTCACTGTGCATATTTTATACTTTGTTTTTTTCATCATCAGAAATGAAAGATTAAGAGTGATAAAATTCTCAAATATCAAAACAAATCTGCTGAAATTATCAGTTATACAAAGAAAGATGTCAATAATATTCTCAAAGTCTTCAATACTCTTCTCAAAGACAAAGACTTTTTGAACAATCTCAATGAAAATTATATTAAACAACATGCTGAGCTGAACTCTGTCAATTTCATTGATAATACTGTCTCTGCCTCTGCTCTCACCTCTGATCAAAAAGCTGAACTCAATGTTTATAAAAATTCTCATCAAGTTTTTATGATTGTGAATGTGACATTGAAATTGACTAGAAGATGTGGAAAATTGTCCTCTCTCACTCTTAAACAAGTTCTCATGTTTCTAGATGAAAAATGTATAATTCAAAATAAAGAACTTCAGAATTCAGAACTTTAAATTCATCACTATCTTAGCACAATGATCAGTAATGCAGATGTGATGAATATAACACTGAAAATTATTTTAGTCAATCATCAATTATGAAAAATGTATAATCAGTGTTCTGCACAAGAATTCATATATCAGAAAGTCTGTAAATGTCTTGAGCTCAACTCTGTCAATTTATATATTCAATTGAGCACTGAGAAATCAGTAATTCTGAAACTATAACAGATTCAGAGTGTGAATTTTATTTTGACTAGAAAGATGAAGGAAATTTGTGAAGATGATTTAATGAATGTGTGTGAGCTAGATAAAACTATACAAATGCTCATGATAATCTTTCTCATCTTCAAATTTCATAATGAAACAAAACTCATGCTTATTCTATACTCTGTGAATATCATTGATGTCTGAATAATGAAGTGTCAGAAATTTTTCAGCAGTGTTCTAAATCTCTGAGTATATCATTGTGACTGTCAACAAATCTCTGATCTCATTCACAAAGATATAACTATCTCTGACAGTAAATTAGACAGCTTTCTTAACAGATTAAAAGTCACTCTCTTCATCAAAAGTAGAATCATGATTATTAGTTTATATCAGATATGATTGCAGTGAACTCAGATAGTCACAAATATAAAGACAGTAAGTAAGTGTGATATTTCTTATGGTTTTTGACTGTGATCAACAACTTTCTTATTCTCTATATTTTCTCATATTTCTGATCACAGTTAAAAACTATTCAAATTTTCTATATCTCTCTACATTTCTGACTGCAGTCAAAAACTATTCAATTTTCTAGATTTAATCTGCTAAAACTACTCACATCACAGCTTACAAATCTGATCAAAAAAAATTGTGTAAATATTTAAATTGCTTTGCTCACTTAGTTCTTGATGAAGCTTATTATGTTAAATTAATGAACACTAATGCTCATGCTGTTATTCAGTTGATGAATTATTTCTTCATTTAATTTAATATTATCATCTCTGCTCTCAACAAAGTCAGCAATCTTGTTAACTATTTTAATCTCATCTGATAAAACATGTGAAATGATTCTTCTCTTACTCTCTCATTCACTGTTGCTGAGGACAATGAAGATAATGAATCAGATAATGAGTGAGTGAAAAAAATGAATCACAATTTCAGATTTATCTGTGAGTGTTTTGTCAGTGCTGATATTAATAAAGATGCTCTCTCTGTTTATCTTCTTAGTTCAGAGTGATTCTATACTCTTCTTAGCAAGAGAGATATATCTCTGATTAATTATTATAAGATTGTTCTGAAAATTCTTCAGATCATGTTTCTCTACTGATTCATGATATCAAAAACTGTCAAAATTATTAACAGTAAATTACTCAATATAATCATTGATAAAAGCATTCTTCTCTACATGATCTTCATCATTGATTTACATTTCAATGATCATACTCAGATGAAACACAATGACATGTATTACTCTCTTATTAAACAACTCATCAGTTTCAGCATTCTCAGTTAAACAGTTATATTAGTAGACAGCTTCTCTGATAAAGCTTCTGACATCATCTGCATCAATTTCAAAGCTTTTCATCAGTTAAGCTATAGTTTTATCATCTTCAAAATGAAATTATTCTTCTGTATCAGAATTGAAGATAATCATGTTATTTATATTAGAAAATGAGATGAGTACTACAATGATAAGAAGTTCATGTTTTATTTTACATACACAGTTCAGAATCTCAATGTTATAATCTCACAGAATAACATTATTATAATGTGTTTTCTCACTCTTGATTATCTGAAACTTCAATATCTATATCAGAAAATATCTGAAGTGATTATTGAGAGTGAGAAGATATTGAGAATTGTTCTTCACTGATCTCATACATTTTAACTCATGAAAATGTTTCTACACATATTAGAAATTAAATATGATACAATTCACATCAGTATAATACTCAAGAAGTGTAATAAAATAATCAACATCTTCAACTCAGAGTTCAGTGATTTTCAAGTTCTCATTTTCTTCTTTCAGTATAAGTCTATAAGTCTTAATCTTCATCACACTCTCTTCAATCTCATCATTTTCAAGATACTGATTAATATGAATACTCTTCTTCAAATCATCAGTTATATTCATTATCTCAGACAAATTAAATATTAAAAAATATAAATATTGAGTCAGATGCACACATTTAATCACTTCAAAGAATATAACATGATAAAGAAAATAATAAGAGAGATCACAGTTAATAATACTGATTTAATCAGTAACTATATCTCTCTTCAGATTATCAGAGAGTTAGAGAAACATTAGACAGCTGATAGTCTAGAGAAAATTACAATAATAGAGAAGATTAGAGAGAAGATTAGATTTCAGACTGTTCTCACAGCTTCTGATCATATAGTATGTAAAATGATAGAGATAATAAACTCTTATCAGAGGTTTGATAACTGATCTGTTCTCTATAATAGTAATGAAGCTGATGACACTTCTCTCTCTCTAACTTAATTAACTTTACTTCTGTTAAATGTTAAAGTCATCTTCTATAAACTGATCAAGTCTGTTTTCTTCACTCTCTCTGCTCTCACTCAAAAAGTCAAAGACAAAGATAAAGACAAGAAATTGTGAATTGTTATGAAAAAGAGTTTAGAGAAACTCAGAGAGAATGATGTCTTCTTCAGATTATCTGAGTCACAGAGTCTTTCTGTAATTATTAAAGAAGATATCAAAGATGTCTTTAATTAAATAATAAATGCTTCAATCTTAAAATGATCAACTGACTTAGACAGTGATTTATATGAGATAAGTATTTCAGAGATCATTGTCTCTGCTGTGTCTCTTGCCTCTGTCAATGATAATTATCAAGACAATGAGAGAGCTGTGATGAAAAAAACAATAATTTCAGAATTGAGTATAAAGTGTATAGACACTGATTTCACTGATTTAATAATCAGTTCATCTGAAAGTACTTATAAGTGTAAGACAGATGAGAATAATAACAATGACAATGATAATAAGAAAATAGATTACACAGTAACTAAACATCAGTGAAAACTTAAAAATTAGATGAAGATTAATTGATTTTATATTTTAATGTTTTTTTTTAATATGTTTTTCTACATTTCTTTCACTCATTTATGTATTTTATGACAATTCTACTATGTTTTTTTAAATATATCTCTACAATATCTCTGTTTTTTAAATTTTATATATTAATTAGAAGTCTCTCTTTTTTTTTTAGATAACATGATTATACTCTGACTTCTCATGAGAATTTTTATTTTAGATTTTTTTAAAATATTTAGTTCATTTTCTTCTTCTCTCTGATATATACTTAGCTGCAATAATCAATTTTTTTCTTCAGAAATTTTCAAGTGCATGTGTAGATGTTCTTCACTAAGTAAAGTTATATAAAAGAGAACTTTTTGACAGCAGTCAAAATATCATGAGATATATCATATAATATTAGAAATAAAAATTTAGTAATTTTTTAAAAGTGACTGTGATCAAAAAGTCAACTCATTTACTAGTGAAGAGAAGTAACATCAGAGATAAAAATTTTAAATAAATATTGAAAAATGATTAGTATATTAAAAGTGACTGCAGTCAAAAAGCTAACTAATTAACTAGCAAAGAGAAGTAAT
>PDND01000449.1:0-11286 GCA_002572855.1 [Emmonsia] crescens
AGAAGAAGATTTGAATAATAGCTATAAGAATACTCTGATGAAACAGAGAAAAGACTAGCTTCTACTCAAATTTATAAGCAGAAGCTTGAGAAAATCAGATAATAATAATTTAAAGAAAAGATAATAATGAATGTGATTCTTGTATCTACTGTGATAAATAGTATATATAATATAAATGCTATGATAGACAGCAGTCTATATCACTATACAATGATTAAATCTTCAGTTATAAAATATTATAATCTTCAGTGTATTCTTTTACTGAAGCTCTGACTTCTTACAGAATTTAATAATTTAAAAGATATCTGCACTCATTATATAATGAAACTAGATATTGATATTGAAGAACATTAACACAAAGATACTTATATATACAAAGTTAATAATTTTAACTATAATTTTATACTAGAACTCATCTAACTATCTGAACAAGACATCTTATTGAATATCTGAAACAGAAGTTTAATATTCTCTAATAATAATTGAGTATATAAAAATGATGTTCACAAGACTATGAATCTTGTGCAGATCTCTGCTAATACTTATAAAATACTCTGAAAAAGCTTCTGATAAAGTCATCAATGATAGAATTATATAATAATCTACTCTATCAGTCTAGCTAATATTAAAAAAGCTCTAGAGAAGTTATTCTGAGTTATATTAATAGATTCTTGTATGAAGCTTTCTCAGTAATATCATGAATATCTAGATATCTTCTAACAAGATAATGTTATAAACTTATCTCTCTTATAAGAGTCAGAAATAGATCATGATATTGAACTAGAAAAGAAGAATGATAAGAACTCTGAATTACTGTGAAAATCTCTCTATAACATATTCTGAGATGAGCTTCTTCTTTTTTATAAGACACTTAATGATCTACTGAATAAAGAATTTATATATATTAATAACTCTTTCACTGCAGCTTCTATTCTCTTTATAAAGAAATCAGATAAAGAACTCTGATTCTGTGTAAACTATTGAAAACTGAACAGACTAATGAAGAAAGATTATTACTCTTTATCTCTCATTAATGAGACTCTAGCATGCATTGAACAAGCTCAGTGATTTATAAAGTTAGATGTTATAGCTACTTTTCATAAAATCTGTATTACTGAAGATGATGAATGACTTATAATATTTTAAATATAATATAATCTCTTTGAATGAGTAGTCATATTTTTTAAACTAGCTAATACTCTGAGTATGTTTCAGAAATATATTAACTGAGTACTCTGAGATTTTCTTAATAAATTTATATCTATCTATTTTAATAATATTCTCATCTTTACTGATGAGTTCAGAGAAGAGTATTAAAAACATATATAAAGAGTTCTGTAATAACTATGAGAGACAGATCTGCTGATAGATATAGACAAATATAATTTTAAAATCAAGAGTATGAAATATCTAGATTTTATTATAGAAGCTGACAAGAGTATCTGAATGAATTCTGAGAAGATTTCTACTATTCTTGAATAAAAAGCTTTATACACTATGAAGAGTGTACAGAGCTTCATCAGATTCATCAACTTCTATCAATAATTTATATAAAACTTCTTGAATATCACTTAACTATTTACTGAACTTATTAAGAAGAACTCAGTATTCTGATGATCAGCAGATATCAAATCTGTATTTATATAAATAAAGAAGATGTTCATTAGCATCTCTCTGCTAATAATATTTAACTTGAATTATAAGACAGTTATTAAAGCTGACTTCTCTGATTATATTACTGAAGAGACTATATTATAATATAATAATAAAGATGTTCTACAATTATATGTTTTCATATCTAAGAAGCTGAATCTCACTGAATACAATTATAAAATCTATAATAAAGAACTTTTCATGATAGTACACTGTCTAAAAGAATGAAACTTCAAACTCTGAAGTGTCTTCAAGTTTGAGATAATTATAGATTATAAGAATCTCAAACATTTTATAATTACTTATAAGCTCACTGAATGACAGATGTATTAATCTGAATTATTAAATTACTTTCACTTTATAATACACTACTGCTCTGATAGTCAGAACTCAATAATAGATACTTTTTTATAATAAAAACAAGATATGTTTTCTGATGCAACAGATACTCACTGAATAAATTGAGAGTATTAGCTTTTAAATCTTAAAATATTAGTAGATTATAATGAAATAATACACAGTATAATATATATCTCTCTGATTAGAATACTTTCTCTCTGAACTATTATTAATACTTCAGCTTCTTTTATTTTCTCTGAATCTCTGTTAGATAAATTGTGATATATAATAGTTTAAACTGATGAATTTTTTCAAGCACTCACTGAAGCAGTATATCAAGAATCATTTTAATTTCTTTCAGAACTATGTGTAAGAACTGATATCTCAGAATATTCAATTGATAATAATAATACTCTATAATTTTATAAATGATGATGAATCTCTCATTCTGAACTTCTATACACTCAGATAATGCAAGAGATATATAACTTATATATAACTGATTATCTGAGTTATAAACAGCTATATTAAATGATTTTCTGAGAATTCTACTGATCTGAGATATTGAACAGTATCAGATACTTTATCTGAAACTGTAACTATTACTCTTCTATTATCTTATAAAAGAATTATAGAAAAGATCTACTAAAACTGCTAGATATTTCTGATAGAATCTGATAAAATATAGTTATCAACTTCACTATTAATTTCTTTAAGAGTAAGAGCTGTAAGAATGTTCTGATTATTATTAACTGACTAAACAAAGATATAATATTGAAATTTTATAATAAGATGAATACTGAATGAGTTACTGAAGCTTTTCTATAAAATCTATTCTATTGAATACATGACTTATCAAGATCTATAGTATCTGACTAAGACTGTCAATTTATAAGCATTCTCTGAACAAGAGTCTATCAAATTCTCAAGATTATATAATATTTATCAACTGTCTATCACTCTGAAACTGATAATATATTGAAGTGAATAATTTAAACTGTGAAGAATTATCTTTATAAGTTCTATAACTACTTATAAAATGATTAATATAATCTCTTACTATATATAGAAGTTGCTATCAATGATTGAGATACTGTTTTAATAGATATAAGTCTATTCTTTCTTACACACAGTTATCATATAAAAGTGCTAGATTTTCTAGAACTCACACAATTCATACTGAATTCTTATAGTTCAATTCAAATTACTGATAATATAGTGTTAAAGCTCTGAGACACTCATAATTAAGCAGAGATCTTTATAGTGAGTATGAAACAAGATTAAGAGAATTAGATTAATATCTGACAAGACTCTGCTGAGCAGTATAAAATAGAAGATCTTATATAATTAAATTTTAGAAATATATGAACTACATATCTGTCTTATACACTAGACTATTATTATATAAAATATAAAGTAATAGAAGTTCTAGACAGTTATAACTACTGTCTTAACACTCTATCAGAAATTTATAATATCTTTTATATAAATTTGCTCTGTCACACTACTATTGATTTATTCTTTTCTTAACTAACTTCTGACTAACAACTGTCAGAGATCATAGAAGAAAATAATGAACTTGAATAAGAAATTAAAAATATTTTTAATGAAAGACTCTGTAATTATAGTTAATAATATTTCATGAAATGAGTTAACTATAACTATCTAATCTGAACTTCAGACTTCACACTATCTGAAACAGCAGCTTTTAATTAATAAGAAATGTGTGCTTATAACTCTATCACTCAACTCTTGTTTTCAGAAGAGAGAGACTAATATAGCAGACTACACTTGATTGATAGACTATTCTACTACACTCTGTCAAGAGTATACACTTCATGAATTTTTACTTCTGAAAGCTCTGATTCTTGATTAAAACTTTTATCAAAGCTTCTATTCTTCTGCTTTAAGACCTGCTCAGAGCTTCATCTTGCATGTGTATAAATATCTGCTTTTATCAAGATTCTTACACCTTTTCTTTTCCTTCTCTAATGTTTTCTATTTTATTATATAAGCTCTATATCTAATACTGATCCTTTCGGCGTAGGCTCATTACATAAATGAAATATTATATCTGCAGATATGTATATACTCACTGTTTTAGACATGCTATCAGATATGATTCAAAGATTGATTGACTATTTTATATAAATGAGACAGCTGCTCTTATTATATACAAAAATAGAGAGTATCAAGCATATGTTTATTCATATGTGAGGCACTACTGCTAGCATTTCACTATATTCAGTATTAGATGTACATTATTTCATCAGAACAGATTAGTGTATACTTGCTGAAATCACAGTATATTACAATTGAAAGAACTTAGAGTTCTCAGATTGATTTTTTATCATCTTTTCATAAATATAAATGTATGAAGAAGAAAGCTCTAACTGTTAGAATAAATGTAGATTATATAAATATAGTTAAATATTTCTAGAATTCAATAACATTCTTCTCAAAATAACTCTATAAAATATAAACTCTCTTATAGTAATTAATCTTTAACTTGAACACTTCTCTCAATTCTATAATACATCAGTATTGATAAAAATCAGACTAGCTGAAGTTAATGAAGAAGTTAATACTGATATATCTGTAATTTCAATTCTTGAAAGTCTAAGTCTCAGTGATAATTTTAAAGTGAGATTTATTAAATAGATCAGAGACTATTTATTAACATTAATTAAGTTTTCTAGATTGAGAAGTCTGATAATATACAATTTTAATATTATCAATATTAATACTTTCTTCTTTTATAATATAGAATCACTTGTAAAGATAAGAATTGAATTCTACTATATATCAGATCTCAAGTTTCTAAATTATATTACAGTAAATGTGAAGTTAATATACATTGAAATAAAGAAATCTGAAATTATCACTATCTTATACAAAATTTCTATATCAAAGATTGAGTAGCTTTATATTATATATATCTTATCTTGAAAGTTCAAGATTCATAGAACTTTAACTAATATATTTCTAGAATACAGTATACTCAGACTTCAGAACTTTTATTCAATACATCTGAATATTTTCTTTAATATCATTCAAAGTATTCAATATACAGAATATCAATGAGTATCTGAATGAGATAATTAACTTACAGCTAATATTAAACTGTATATCTTTGAATATTTCAGTGTAATATATATATTAACTTGAAATAGTATACAGTTCATTCAATCACTAAAACATATTAAAATCAGAATAGCTAGAAAATTCATAATTCAATCTTTTATACTTTCTTTGATGACAGTATATATAATATCTTTTATCTTTTCTTTTTATATATAAGTATTAATTAGCTATAGACAGCTTAAATTTTCAGTGATTTATCTCTATAGTGCAGAACTCTGACAGTCACAAGTAAATATTAACTTAATTATATTGAGTGAAATATATATACTGACAGTTTTTTAATGCATATCATCAGACAAAATTCAGTTAATATAATTATTAAATGAATGAAAAGACAGTTAATTCATCTTATTATGAATAATAAGTAGAATTTTCTAATTTCTATTATTGTATGTTAAAGTTATAGCAAAGACTTTTTTTTTAAAAAAAAAGAAAAGAAGTAAAAAAAAAAAAAGATAAAAAAAAAAAAAAACACTCTGTGTCACTGTATTATATTATATAGTTTTATCAAATTATGTTGTATCTGCTAGATGATATATTATAAACTTATATAACAGTATCAAAAAATCATCTATCTTCTATTAAAGTGAAGTATAACTGAATTCAAAGTTTATTAAATTATGAGTAGACACTGTGAGTTTTTCTATTATATTGATAATACTGCTAAATAATTCTGAATAGTTATATTTCAAATATATATACTTATCTCACTCTGAGAATTATATTATATCAATTCACTTCTTTATTTCAGATGAACACTTAATATTAATAATATTATTAAATATTCAGATAGAAGAGAGATTGTGCTATTAACACATTTTAATAATATTAATTAATTCTATTATTTTAATTCTCTTTCACTTGTCTTGATCATCAGTTCAATTATAGAGAATTACATTTCAAGAGAGTTGAAATGTGATTAAATAATTGAATAATTTAGTGACTTATTTATTAATCTGATAGATAATATTTTTTAAACTTGTAGTGATAATAATATTAATAACATGCATCTTGTAAAAATAACAGATTATTAGAATTATATATATGAAGTTATTGATAGATAATATATTATTATCTGAATGAAAAAGATTATTATAATCTTTTAATAGAGAAACTGATTCATATTTTATCTTTTCAAGTTAAAAATCTCTGAAGCCTTCATTTATAATAAACAATCTCAATTCTAGTTATTTATTACTTTTATTGACTGTGATAATCTTGATTCACTGTCTAACTCAGTTCAGAAGTTATTTATTGAAAATAAGAAGAAAAACAGAGTCTGAGTTTCTAGATATGAAGTTAACAGTGACTTCAGATTTAATATATCAGTATTAAATAAAAAACAGACTTTGACTGAAATAATTAATTCAGCAGTCTGATCTGTTGTTATTCAGTAAATAATGCAAATATGAATTTAAATTAATATAAGTAATATTTTGATATATTCAGACATTGATAATATAATAAAGAATAAGTTTTATTACTCTATTTAATATTATCTCATCTGTAATAAATTCATTGTGATAATTGAGATTCTTGCTATTACAAAGCATTCAATAAACAGTATAGAGTTAATATAAAAATGACAAGATTTTCATCTCTGATATCTGAATTGAACATGTAGAGTCTTGTTCATTATTATTATCTAATATAAGAAGTAAGAAGAAGATCTGAAAATCTACTTATAACTTTGAAGACATTTAATTAAAATTCTGTACATTATTTATAGATTGTGAAGAAGAATATCAATCTATATCTTCTTCTATTTTCAAGACTTTATCAGATAGTGACAATGATGAAGATACTATAGATTTATTAATAATTAATACTCAAGTATTATTATTGTTAAACAGATGATTTTGTTAAAATAAAAATCAATAATAATAGTTAATAGTCTTTATTAAAAAAATTAAAAAAAAATAAAAACTTATTAGAGAAATTATTTATAGTTGAATTCTTCTTTATAATAGTTGAAAAGATAATATTATTTATAATAGTTTTCTCTATATAAACTGAGTCAGAGATAAGAAATTCAGTATTATTATTATCTAATATTATAATTGATAGTTTATCAATAGTAGTAGCTTCTATTATATCTGTGAGATCAGATACATATACTATTAACTTATATAAAAATGAAAAATTCTCTGATATATCAATCAGTGATAGATTAGTTAAATTATAAGTAAATAATATTAATTAATTAGTCTGATCAAACATATTGTACTCAATACTTAAGTTTTTATAATTTTTTATTATATCAGTTAGTATCACATTTTATATTATATATATATATATATATATATTTTCTTTTTACTTAGATGAGAAGAATAGAGGAATTTCAATCACAAATGTATCTCTCTAATATATATTATACTATAATAATTGTAACTTCACTGATTATGAGTTTAGAACCTTCAATTTAAGTAATATATTATCTCTATTAATCTCATTTAAGATGACAGTGTGTAGATGACAAGTATTACAAATTGAAAGAGTATTTATAAATTGAGACTTTTGAACAATAATATAATAGATCTCTAGATATATATCAGTATTTATATCATTCTCTTCTATAATTGCTTTCATCTTATTGAAATCAAGAAATTCTAGAATTGAAGAGAAACTAGAGAATTAAGTTGAATTATATATATTCAAAAGATAAAAGAAGTAAGAAATAATAATAGAGTTATAATTCTTATAAAACACTCAGATAATAAATGAAGAGAGTTACTTATTAATATTTAATTATTATAATTTCAAATCTGTCAAGAATATCTATTTTAATTAAAAGTTATTAATATAATCTGACTCTGTAATATGAGAATGAGTATTACTCTCTTTTATATCACTTTTAAATAATATATAATAATAAGACTGATAAGATTGACTGAGAATTTATTTTATATACTTAACTCATTTATATAGAAAATCAATTATATTAACATGCTTCTAATATATCTGAAGAACTTCTGAAAACTCTGTAATATTATTTTGAATTATATTCTTGATATAGATAGAAACATCAGTGTAAACACAGTTAACTTTAATAAAATTATATCTAATCAGTAATTTCTGAAGTATATTAATAATAAATTGTATATCTGACTTCTCAATCTTCAACACTATACACAGTTAATTTATAGAATGTGAGAGTCTATTGAAAGAGAAATTGTATAAATAAAATATAACTGAGATAATGAATAATAACATATATAGAGATGAAGATTAAACTACTCTAATAATAAATATAAAAATATTAAAAAAAAAAAAAGAAAGAGACAATGAAAGATAATACAAACTTATAGATTAGTATTAATAGATGAACTCTGAGTTTATCAGAGTATTAAAAGAGAATAGACACAATAATAATAATGAAAGAAGAATAAGAATAGAAGAGATTCTCTCTTTCATTTCAATTTAATAATTACAATTTACTTATAAATTAAACTCATGATTATTATTACAGTTTTTATTCATATCAAACAAAAGAACAGAGAGAAATATATTTAAATTAACTTTTAAAAAAACTTATTTATTTTTTATTAGAAAAAGAAAAAAAAAGATTATTCAGAATCTAACAGCATCTAGATAATAAAAAAAATTAAGAGAAAAAAGATAAAATACATTTTTTTTTTTTTTTTAAATAACTATTATATATTATAACTTTTATAGTCAGTCTGAGAATTAAGTTACACTGAAATATCAGAATTATCAAGTTCAGCAGAATCAGAAATAATATCAGAGATAGTAAATGTAGTAGAGATAGTATAATTAATAAAGATAACAGAGATAGTAGAAATATTCAGAACAGTAATAGAAGTAGAAGAAGAGCAGAATATAAAACTCAAGATAGAAGTAGATATTGCAGTAGCAGAATTAATAATTATATAAAGTTTAAATATCAGATTGAAAAATTTAGAAGAATTGTGAATAGAATAATTACTTTCAATACTGATAAGCTTAATAATTAAGTTTTTAATATAATCAGTAGTCTTCTCTGCATGATCAGTAGAATAATTAATATTATCACTATTAATATTATTATTATTATTATTATTATTATCTTCATCATTATCATCATCATTATTATTATCATTATTGCTATTATCTTCATCATTATTATCTTCATTATTATTATTATTATCATCATTATTATCATTGTTATTATTAAAGTTTATATTAATTACTCAATCATCATCTTTATAATTATTCAGATCAATGTTATAGTAAATATTATTATCAGTAAATAGAGCAGTAGTATAATTTATTTCAAGATATTGAAATTGAGACATCTTCTCAATTTTATAAAACATACAGAACTGCTTGAAGTGACTGATTATTTTTAAATAATATTGATTAACACATTTGTACTGCTCTGATTTAAAGACACTGAAATTTATAATAATATAATATTTATAAAGAGTATAGAACAGAGTCACATTAATACAGTTTAATTTATTTAAAAATTCAATTTTTTTATTAATAATTAGATTAATAATTATAACAGACATCTGATTTCTCTGAAAAGCATCAATTTTATATATACATACTATATTATATATATTCTCTTTATTAACTGTAAGCTGTCTGATCACTGTTCTGTATACAAGATATTAATTATAATATACAGTTAGAATGATAATATCAGTAGTTAGTATATTAACAGTTTCATGAAGTTCTACAATTAAATTATAAATATAGATAATATTGACAGCATTAATACATGAATAGATAGAATCATCAATAATAGTCAATCTCTTGCTAATATTTAATATAATGAATACACTCTGTATTCTGAATCTTTCATCATTGAAATTTATTAGATTAATAATAATTAATAAAATCTGTTGAATCAATATGAAGTTAATCAGCTTATCATGATAGAAGAGATCAGATATAATACTGCTGATTGACAGATATATTCAGTATTAAATAGTAAATATATAAACTTTCAAATTACTGATAACATATTAAGTAAATCAAGATTAATCAGTCTATAGATAAAATACATTTATTTCAGCACTAAATATAATAATGAGTAGTAACTAATATTTATTTCTGACTAAAACATAGACTTTTAAGTTAATTTATATAAGAATATTTATAAATTTCATCTTTATAGATTTTATCATTTTATTAATAAATACAATGTCTGAATGAATGACACTGAATGTACTGATAATATTATATTAAAAGAGTGTTATAAATACAATATTAACTAATATAAGAATATCTACTTATAACTCATTTATAAGTTTCATGAGTTCTTTCTTTATATTGAGATTATTATTAAAAAGATCTCAAGTATAGTTATTATAGAGATGATACAACTTATTATATTTTAAAACATTTTTAATATATGATCTGACAAGTTTCATGCAGTATAATATAATAAACTTCAAGCTAATAAATATATACTGAAGATAGATATCATTGAATTGAAGATATTCATATCTATTACTACTGATCTTACAATACTATCAGTATATAAACTCAGTTATAATCATATCTATCAGATCACTTTCATTAATAATATTATAATTAATTATATCTGAGTAACTATCTGATGCACAGTCATATTATATCTCAGCATCATTTTTAAAAATACTGTCTTCAGTATCAATAGAATGAATATAAACTATCAGAGAAAGTATAATATTACTGAACAATGATATATAATTATCAGACTCAGATTCTTGACTAAAATAATTATTAAATATAAGAATAAAAGCACAGTAGTAATGAATAGTCATATCATTTATCAGTTCATTCACAGAAGAGATAAATAGAATTTAATAATATTTAAAGTCTGTTATCAGATTATCATAAATCTTGAGTATATCTATAAATAATAGTATACATTGTATAATAAAGTACATTTTATCAGTGTAGCAGACTACGCTTGATTAATAGATCATTCTGCTATATCTCACTGAGAGTATACACTTCATGAATTTTCACTTCTGAGAGCTCTGATTCTTGACTGAAACTCTTATTAAAGCCTCTATTCTTCTGCTCTGAGACTCACTCAGAGCTTTATCTTGCACATGTATAAATATCTACTTCTATCAAGATTCTTGCATCTTTTCTTTTTCTTCTCTAACATTTTCTATTTTATTATATAAGCTCTATATCTAATATCAATCT
>PDND01000045.1:0-154818 GCA_002572855.1 [Emmonsia] crescens
CCCCCCCCTTTTAAAAATTATTTAAAGCAAGTGGCAGTACTCCGGAAGATGTGCCACTAAAGTGCTGTTCCCCCTCTTGGGAGGAATCCACTGCCCATCTTCCATTCTCCGGGCCCAATTCTGTCGATTGCAGAGAAATATCTCGAGAGCCCCAGCGCTATCCCACACCTTGTAACAACCTTAACCTACTTCATATCTGCCTGGATCGACTGTTGCCTGAGCTCTCCATGCTTTCATAATAATGTTCACTGCAACGGCTGCGTTCTTGCCCTGGTCAATTTCTGCTCTCTTTAGCTGTGCCTCATAAGGCTGCTTTGCTTGTTCTATCAATTAGTTTCTCCAGCCGCCCCCCTGCGTATCAACAACCTATGGGTACCGCTGCGTTATTTTTCAAGCATCGTTAACATGGACAGCTACCAAACACATAAGCCCGATACCTTTTTTCCTCCTGCCTGAAAAATAAACTCTCTCTTTCTTCAACTTATCTTCTTGTCTCGACGACACTATTTAACGTTTTCGCGAGCCATCACGCCTCACGCCTTACGCCTCACGCCGGATTCTGTCCAGGAAATAAACCCGTGGCTTCGAGGCTACACCTCGAACTATCCTGAGAACCTTGGAGGGTCAACTTTTTGGTAACATCGGACTTGATTCATTCCTCCAGTTTTCCTTTCGAATCATACCAAAAATGCATCAACATCCTCGTCCTCCGCCGGCAATGGCGTCTCCTGCCAACTCTCCCAGGACCAACCCAGCTCGCACCAACAATCCTCGAGATCGAGGTGCAGAGTCGAATGCATCACAGGCTGAGGTTGGTCCCGTAAATACCGCAACAGGACTTGGGATTGGGCATGAAGCTGAAATGTTCGTGCAGGTCCCCTCAAATGTAGCTCCTGCGAGAGATATTATTGCCAAGTTAAACCAGATCGTTCAAGTGAGTTGCACTAGTTTTACCCTTGGAATAATGGGTACATAGTATAAATGCTAAATTTATGTTATTTTTTTCTTCTCATAGCAATATCATACGAAAGCTGCTTTAATAATATTGCACTCCCGAGTCGAGCTACCACCTACGTATAACAAAGACTCGGATATGAAGAGGGTGAACAGATGGGTACGTTTTACTTTTCTTTTTGGGCTATGACCCTATATTTTAGCTCCTCATTTCGCAACAATATAGTAACGATTGGACTCCATTGGTATAGTTTAATGTTGAACTCGACGAAACCGATGTTCTCAGAGATGATCTACGAACGTGGAAAGGCTGTGACACCACCGACCGCCGTCCTCCGCCCATGGTTATTGAGACCTACCTCGATCCGGATGAGTTGACGCATAACCAGAGCCTTGTGATTCTTGATGACCATGGGAAACGTTGGGATGTCCTCGAAGCTCTTGATGCCTCATTTTCTTATAAAGGGTCTCAGGATACTAGATATAGTAGAGTCATTCTAGAGCGGTGGAAAGTTGAACTTGGAGATGCATCAAGCGATCTGCCCGCCGATCTCGGCTCTATACTCCCCACTGTCTACAAGAAAAGTATCGTATTGTTTAGATCTCTTTTTACGTATTCCCGGTTCCTCCCTGCTTGGAAATTCTCCAAACGACAAACAACAATGCGATCAAACCCGAGTCTGCCTATCCGCTACAGAATATACAAGGGATCTCGTTCAGAAACACATCAGGGGCTTGACCCTTTGAGCGTCCCGTTCTACGATGACGCTGGTAAAACTACAGAGACTTTCTCCTTCGGCGTCACTGAGTCTCCCGCAGGCCCGTTTTCCGTTCAAGTAACATATCGAATGAACTGTGACTTCAGGGTGGACGACTCCGAAGCGTTATTGAGTTCGAGGTTCATGGGTGCCGACGACACATACTTTAGACCCTCTCTTCCCTCCGAGGATCACTTCCCCGGTGGAGCACAAGAGGTTGGATCCCTGCCTGTTGCCAGACGAGAGAACGATCGCCCCGACAATGCCCAGGCTTACGGTAGTTTATCGACTTTCCATCATGCAATTCCTGCAACGGGGGTCAGCCCATTGTCCGCCCTTCGCGCGGCTAGAGAGTTTGGAGCTGGGTCGTCTGTATCCCCGATATCACCCCCTTCACCCAAACCTGGACAAGCAAGGCCAGGTTTCCGCCCCCGGGATGTTGCCCACTCTGCTCACAGAAAACCTTCCATTTCATTCCCCCCTTTTAAAGCTCCACCTCTTTCCGCGTCTCCATCGCTCGTGGACCCTGCCGTTGGATCTCCCAGAAATGCACCTGGTCGGACAGGGCCAGTGAACGTCCCGTCTGATAGCAAGGCCATGCCCCCTCCGGCCAGTGCTGCTTCTGTCTCACGGAAATCTACGTATGTTTCCTCTGAAAACGCCATTGCATCGTCAGGGTCCGGTTCCCCTAGACCTGCCCCCATCTCCAAATACACCAGTTCATTCACTCATCGAAGAGGGAGATTGTCATCTGGTGGAATAAGCAAAATAGACGACGATAACACCTCTAGCGGGAGGGCTAGCGCTACGTCGTCCACTGCCCAGCCTAGCTCCGGAATAATTGCGGAGCTAGGAGGTGCCAGCTCCGGGTCTTTACACGGGGACGAAAGTAATATTGGAGAGTTTCTCAAAATGCTTGACATGCGAAAAGACCTGCTGAATCCCTCCGATCCCGCCACGCTGGATGCGTCGACTCGGAGGACTGCGGTTGCTCTCACGCGATTTCAAAAAATGAAAGAATCAAACGCGGCGCTGTCTGATTCCATGTCGTCCTCACTCGTCCTCCACCGCTCATCTACGTCGTCAAGTAGACAGCTTCCCAGCGTTCCTCCCATGATTGCTGGCACATCGATCTCGACAGCTTCATCTCCAGGCAAGCCAATTTCACCACATACTCCGCATACTCCCGCCATTCCCTCCCGTCTCAGCTCGAACAGTATCATCGACTACTCCCACCAAGATCGCTCAGACAATCGACGCCATCGTCTCTCTCACGAATCCCACGGGTCGCTTCTAGAGGAAGCACCCAGTGAAGAAACCCCGATGGAACCCACCGCCCCTAATTCCAACGCTAACGCAATTGACATCCCCACATCTCCCCGCCCATTCATTCCGAGCTATCGACGTTCCAGTTCTGCCGCTCAAAGAAGGTCCAACGCGACCCTCGACGATGAGACAGGTGACTTCCTACCTTTTGGAATGCGAAGTCTAAGCCTCGGAGCGGAAGATAGATCACCTCTCAGTCTAAGTGCGCTAGTACGCCAACAAGATTTGGATAACGATACCCCTGCACCCGATTTGCTACAAACCAACCAACCGCAGCTGACAGGTGACGGCTCAAATAACCCCGACGACGGTCCCACTTCAGCCCAGTACCGCGCTCCCAGCACCACTTCTAACCATCCCTACCAGCCGCGATTCTCCCATCAGCGCGGCAGAGGCTCCACAGGACATGCTCACTCACATAGCTCGGCATCCAGCAGTCTAGGGCGCGGGAACGCCCTTCCCTCATCTCATGGGGCCGACCGTGATCGCGACACCTACCAAGGTAGCGGTAGCAACAGCGGTATGTCTACAAATACAGACTCGCGCCGTGGGCTGGGTAGTGGCGGGGCCGGCCAACGGTTCAGTTTCACCCGCCACCATGGACCACCATCATCGAGTAATTTCGAAGAAGACGAGCCGTTGCTTTTTACCATGAGTGACTTTGGTATTGCACGGGGTAGTCTAGACGGTGGGGGTAGGGGCAGCGTGAGTGGAGCCGATTCATCTGGTCCTGGTACTGGGACTAGCGGATCGAGACGTGGAAGTGGACGACGGGGACCATCGAGCGGAGGCGGGTTTCATCCTTGGCAGTAATGGAAAAAGTTGAAGTTGTATACATGTCCATGTGTATAGCTGTGTGAAGCGGGCGGGAATCTTGTTGAAGGCTGTCATGAACTGAACGTGGATTCTCCAGACCCCCTTAAAACCGAAATTACTCATCACCTTACCATCTCAGGTATATTTTCGAATTTTCAGCACCTGTCCATTGACGGAGTCTTCTACCTAGCCACAACCACCACCACTCAATTGGATCTTTACACAATCCCTCACGCATATAACACGCGCGCAACGGTGTAGATTTCACCTATATAACCCAAACGTACCATACTCTAGCCTACCCTACCCTTTAAATCTTCGATATCATACCTTACCATTTGGGCTCCCTTGGCTATTCGGTGTTTCTATTTTATTTTATTTTTATTTTCATTTATTTGAGCTAACTAGAATCTCTTTTTTCTCACTAACAAGCGGCGCTTTACTTACCCATTCATTTATAATTCATGTGTTTTTGTTTTAACTCACATAGTTTTATCTTGCTCTCTTATCCTGGCCGGCTTTTTTGCCATATTTGGGCACATTTGCGTTTTGTGTTTTGAGATAGCCCATATTTTTTTTTCACTTTACTTTACGTGATGTGATCACTCTGATATGGAAGATGGAAGATGGAGGATGAAGTTGAAGATGAAGAAATCAGCCAACATGGCTCAAATTTGAATACATCTTTTTCTTCCTGGTTTCCTCTTTCTCATTTCGTCAGTTTTTATTTATTTTCATTACTTATTTATATTGTTCTATTTCCCTGGAGTTTTCCTGCTCATATTTGATTTTTATGTGTTTTGATTTCTGATGATGATTTTATTGAATGGCGGGTCTCTGATTTTTCATTGTTCAGTTTTTAAAACTGCAAATATTGTTTTCTTTTTAGTTTTTTTCAAACATTTTGTTTGTCTATCTACTTTTCTCTTGTTTGGTAACTACTCTGTACTTTCTTGCTCTTCTTTTTTATTATTATCAGATATGGTCTGGTCTACTCTCTAATGTTCTATATATACTCACTATAAGGATTAGGAGTTGATTTTTTTGTGTCTTTCTTTTCTCATGCTTTTTATACCTCTTGCGATCCCTGATGCTGATTTTATTGATTTCTGCTGTTGTTATTTAAATTCATAATTTCCTTGACTTTCTTTCTTCACTCAGAGTGGGGCCTCTTTTTTGTTTTCATTTTGATTGTTTGATTGTTTGATTTTTTTCTTGTTTTAAGTTATAAATAAATAGACTGAATGGAATTTAAAACTCAACTCAAAAATAAATAAATTTTTTTCAATGGGCCATTTTCTTCAAGATTTAAAAAAATTTCCTTCTCAATTGCTGTCTTCATGAAATTTTCTCTATTTCTCTTTCTTTCTCATAAATTCATAGTCTTCTATTTAATTTTTCTTTCATCTTACTTCTCAGTGCGGGATTAAGAACAGAACTTCAGTTTCTTGCTGAACAATGTAATTAATCATATTAACTTGAATGATAATCACTGAATAACAACAACAGCAGTTACTCTAAACAGTATCAATCTACTTTCAGCAACCTCTCTATACCTGGCAAGTCTCAAAAGATCAAGAGAAAAAGTACATGATGTAGATTTAAACTGCAAACAAGATTATTGTGGGGAAACATTCAAGCGTATCTTCAAGGAAAGAGGGTTAAAACTCCACCACCTTAGAGAAGAAAGAGGGTAGGTTCTAGCTTCTTCTCTTGTTCATGATAAGTGAAAAGAGAAGAGGACCACCGCATGCAAGACACTAGTTTACATATATTGAACCCTATTGATTTTACCTTAGATAATACCATTCGTCCCTATCCCCTGGGAGGGAAGGGTACGTCTATATAATCCTAGCACATAGGTTCGACCTAAAAGTGGGACGTCTGTGGGGGAGATGCTAGAAGCAGATCCCGTATACTGGACGAAGGGGCCCCTCATGTCGTTGTTGGACGGGTGCGGTGGAGCAGGCTGCTGCCGCCGCCGAAAGGGTTGATGGATGTGGTAGTGGAGTCATTCGGACCGTTTTGAGAGTGGGGTGACATGCTTTTGTAGGGCTTTGAATGAATGGATGGGTCAAATATGTAAACAGTTGAGGGAAGATCGCGTTTGCATATAAATATTTGACAGCAGCAGTTAGAGTCCTGTTGCTTTTTGATAGCAATAGTTACCTATTTGCGTTTTAAGTAAACTAGATAGATAGTAGGTGATAAGTATTTTGTGCCAACACTAGCCAGAACACTACTCATGCAAAATGATTGACAATTAGTTGCTATACTGGATTGTGTGAGCTTGTCTAACAAGATAGAGAGCTGTAGTGTCCTCATACACTTCTATTGAACAAAACTCAAATAAGCCACACCCCTACAGGCAGGCAGAGACATTCTTATAAGCTAGTCTAACAGCGCCCTGGGACTCTGGTTCAAAGGTATCCTGAAAGGACTCTCAGCAGAGAAGAGATTTCACCAACAATTAAATCTGGGACTGGGAAGCACCTCTTATGCATCTATGGATGCATGCACAAGAGAATTCATAATCTGTGAGAACATTAATCAGTACACTACAGATGCAAAAGGATTTACAGCCAGTAGCAATACTGAATAGTGAACTTGTCCAACAAGATGGAGAGCCGTAGCACTCTCACAGTATTTTTAATGAAGAGGCGCTTCCAACTATCGGAACATGGCAGTTCCGTCTTGGGGATGATCATTTCAATGCTCTTTCGCCATGTCAGGGCATATAACAAACGGCGAGACGCACACCGGAGATGAAGGAATCGTTAAGACGATATACTGCGCATGTACGATATTTAATGCGGATGATATAATAAGGTTAAGTGGCATGGGGACGCGGAAGTTGATCCGTCGCCGTGCTGCGGGAACAATGACAGCGGGCCATCAAGCTAGATTCCGCTTACTAGAAACAAAGCCGTTTAAGAGGCGCAGATGAGACGTAGTCCGAATCCCTTGCCACACGGGAAACTGCATTTGGCACTGATGACCGAGAATCATTCCTCATATAAGCTGATGTATGTCTCATTGTCCTTTGGAAGCCAGGGATCAAGCGCTTTCTGATTTGAAACGGAACTTGAATGCCCCTGCATGCTTTTCGGAAAGGTACAAGTTTACCAAGGCAAGTTGGGCAAAGCCGTTGAGTACAATGTTTTTTTTTTCCAGCTTGCACTAGTCTAGATATACCACTTGGAATAACCAACACCGGACGGATGACCTGTGTGACAAGGTCTTTGATCATTATATCGGTCATGGGCAATATGACGCTGCACTGTACGGGCTTGCATTTCTTCCTGTACGTTTAACAATGTCTATGGTTCCATGAATTAGGTCTCTGGGTAATCAAGGCCTCGAAGATTTCGGCGATAAATTCCGGATTCCTGAAAATCCCCCGCACTGTGCAAAAAGAGGAAACTGCTGAGCAAGATAGCAAGATAGCAGAGAACAATAATTGGTAGCAAGAACGAAAGGTATCGAAAGTTGCAGCATGAGGATGTAGATTGTAGGATGGGAATTGATGAACTTAGTGATGAGGGTTTTGGCCACCTTATTGTCTTCTGGCCGAAGTCATGAGACTTGATACCTATCATTAGGGGAGTAAATAAGTAGGTACCAATTAAACCTCTAATTCTCCCGGCTCCATTTCAGGTCGTATGTCTATTGTTGTCCTGACATTTGCAAATGCATCCCTGGAAGCTCGAGCCGCCTGGCTTCGGTATTGGCCAGAAAGAGTAGTGGATGTCAAGAGGTATGAGGGAGGTATCGCGTGTCTCGAAGTTGGTGTTCTCGGTTGATACAGACCGTTTGGTTTTCGCGGTTAATATCACGGCCCATATCTCCGTTTATAGCCCGGGACGATGCTGCAATATAGAATTTCACATGAACAATGTCCGATGCATTGCAGCGGCTTTCTCGCTTGTCCGTGATGTTGTGCTTGGGGTCACGAATTGGCCTTTGGTGCGATTTCGATTGCGGCGTTTTAAAAAATGTTTTGCTTGGCTTGTCCGCGTTTCGGGCGTAAAATGGTCTAGCCCATGCACCTAGACGCTGTAACAGATAGCTAGTCCAGGCTTACGAAGCGGACTAGTTCCAGGCTCAGTTCCTTCTCTCGACCCCGATTTAATTCGCCAGGTCTATCACTTTCCAATGTGACACGGTCTCCCAGGCATGTTGGACAGAGGTCGAATAATTTCTAAGCTTCAGGAATAACTGAATCATATATCGAATATCATTATAGGTCTGTCAACTCAAAGGTGGTTAGTTACTTCACTTTTGGAACAGATGACGCGGTTGAAATGCGAATGAAATTTCAAACGAGGGAATCCAGGCAAACTCTTTTTCTCTCAGAAAAGGCAACAGTATTTCTGCTGCTGCGAATTCATCGGGTTCATAATGGTAAGTTACTGAACATGAACTCAAAATCTGGAGGATTTCTTGGTTTCGCACTTAAGGATAGAAGATAGCTAGGTAGAGGTTCGGAAATCATCATGGGCGCATGAAGCATGAATTTCTTGCAGGTGATCGATAAACCATTCCTGAGAGCAGCGCACATCGGGACCAGGCAGTTGACGGTGTTCGGACATTGCGTGTTGGCAGTATATACCCTTGCTGTTGATATCTTGCATCAGTTGCACTCCAATGCATCTAATAATGTCACTATATCAGGGTTAATGATGGCACTCGATGGGCGGAAAAGGGAAAACCCTTGCCGAACTCTGGCCAAGGCCACTCTATCTAAATAAGTAGATGAATTGATGGTCAGTTGTAAGCAAGAAGAGGCCTCCCAGTTTCTGGGTTTATCCTTGCTTTGGGGGAGCAGAAGTTCATAACTAGGTATGAATACGAAAGCCCCAGCAGCTGAAACCTTTGATGCCGAAAGTGGCCGACTTGGAAGATATTATTTAATAATGAATTGACACCCCGCCTTTGTTGGTCGGTTAGGGAGGATGAAACCTTATGTAAGACTTGGCCCGGATTTTCTAACGGCATTGGTAATGAATGCCGTAGCCAATACGAAGTATAGGCGGTATTCTTGGCCTCACACCCTCCAGGGCTGTTTTCAAGTTTTCGTCGGAATCTCCCCCCAAAAGAAATTGACTGTTTAAGATGGTTGCGTATGTAGCATGGAATACCACCTGAATAAAGGATAAGCGCGTATCGCGCAGGGAGCCGCTTATTTATCTCAAGGACAGGATCATTGCATCCTGCAACTGAACGTCGTTTGGTCCATTTTGCTCATATGTTGGGACGAAAAAAAAAACGCACGTGTAATGGCTCATGGGATAAAAGTTAATTAATCCCATGTTCAATCCGAAGTGACAGGTGCAGAAAGGTGGTTTCCCCACAGCAGCCACTAATCCTTGTCGGTGCCAGTGTAGCCATCGAAATAAACTATCGCCGCTAAATGCCTAGTAGGAGCATTGAGATACCACACACACAGTATGGGATAACCGTAAGTTCCGCCTGCCCATATTATTCCGTATATAAATATATTCCATATCCCCCACTTTTAAACAGCTAGAACCAACCTTAACAACCCTCCCTAAGATCTAACGGACAATAAACATCATAGAAACGGTATCCTTACCATTTCTTTTCGGTGAAGATTTAATTGCAATTGCAATGGACGGCAGTGAGGGTTTTGCTGCCAATGGCGGTCCGAGTCGTACTCGGGTGGCGCCTGTGAAAGTGCTCTGCCTTGGCCCTCCAAGAGCAGGGGCAAATTGTGCGTTAACATCTTATTATCGTATGTAATCGTTTGCTAACGGAGCGTCTTTTGTGCAGCGATCCAAGCTGCCCTAGGAAAGCTGGGATATCATGAAACTTACTATTTTCCGTCTTCTGTCAGCGACCGAACACAAGATACGACAACATGGTTGGATGCATTTGACGCTGTGTTTGAAGGGAAAGGGACCTTCGGGAAGGAGGACTTTGATCGTTTATTCATAGGTTGCCAGGTGAGAAGAAGGGGTCATCATGGAATTCTTGGTTAGTTCCCCATCTGACACCTAGCTGCTGGTAACTAGGCTGTTGTTGGACGCCCGTGTTGCGCTTTCGCCCCACAGCTGATCAACGCATATCCGGGCGCAAAGGTGATCCTGAATACGCGTGATGTTGACGAATGGTATAAGTAAGTAATCACTTGGTTTCATTTTCCTATTATTTGAGGCTCTTCAGGGAGGCTTTCGGCACTGAGAAGACAACGCTGACTCCCGTAACTAGGTCCTGGCTCGGGCTCATCAAAGCGAGGATGGCCCAAGAACAAGAACAAGAACAAGAACAAGCTGAAGTTAAGATTGATACCGAAGATCCGCAGAAAGTGGCAGCAAAAATGTTGAGGGATAGGATTCTGTTTACCTTTTTTCAAGGTGATTTTATAAATACCGCCAAGGGGGCATTCAAGGCCCATTTCAATGCGATCTGCGAACTTGTACCAAAAGACATGCTGTTGATATATAATATCAAGGACGGATGGAATCCTCTGTGTGAATTCCTTGGCAAGCCTGTTCCTTCGGATCCATTCCCTGGACATGATGCGCTAGAATGTTTCGACGAACCGCAGCCCAGCCAGGCCAGCGGGAAAGCAGAGGAACTAAAGCCACTCCACCACGCTGTGGTCGTTCCACAGGAGGTTGGTATTGAAGTTTAGAAATAGTTCAAAGTGAGGCTTGTTGTATGAATAGACAAAAATAATGAGTTTGCTGGTCTGTTTCTGCATCCCTCTATAGTCCCTTTGGTTAACCAGGCTTGTCTCATAAATTGCTCAATGCTGCTAGTTGAAATTATTAGTAACTGCATGGTTCGTGAAGGAAGGTGGGGAATAAATAATGAATATATTTTGATCTTACCAGGAACACGTATTCAACATTTCATCGATTATAGCAGTTAGAATGGATGTTCAATAGCAGAACTGCCTGGAGACTGACCAGACAGATATTGAGGGGTTGATTTGAAATGCCGCAGGATTCCTTGCCGAAAATATTTAAGTTATTTATGGGCGGGGATCGGCGCCGAGGTCCAAATGGCATCCATGGGTCCCGCAACTCCTAGTCACCACTTACATTAAATAAACTACACGGAATAGACGGTGCCTTCAATGCTTTGATATATTGTATTTCTACCGAATATCGCCTCCCAGCCACCTTCACAAGGGACGCACCATGACTTACCAACACCTCACACTCTCCCGCATCCCGAACGCCGCGTCGACAACACCGACCGCAACAGACGATCCGCAAATATACCTAATTACTCTCCGGAAGGCCCCTGAAAATCGTATTGCAACTATCTTTGCGCAAGAGATTATCCGCGCATTGCGAGATGTGGAGCGGATGGTTGAGGCTGCTGGGAAGGACGAGCGGGGAGCTGGGGTTGGGGCGGCGGTGATTATACGGGGGGAGGGGGAGAAGTTTTGGAGTACGGTTAGTTCTTTTAGATTGGAATTTAGAATGGAACGCTTGGGGAATTGTGATTATTGTTTACTTGAAATAGATTGCTTGCTTTTAGCAATATTTGCTATTTTGAAAATTGATGCGCGATTAAGTGCTGCTGAGGATTCTAACGAGCTATACATATTGATTGCAACAGGGCTTGGATCTCGATGAAGCAGAGCGGGATCCTTTCTCAAATACAGACGGCTATTTCCCGGTTAGTTCATCTCCCCAGCTAGCACTGTGAACGGCGACGAGTGTGACAGAATCCCCCCGACTAACCCTATATTCGATGCTAGCTCCTGCATACGATTCTCGATTACCCATATCCAACAATAGCATTGCTGAACGGCCATACATTTGGTGGGGCATGTCCATTAGCCCTTGCCCACGATTACCGAATCATGAATTCTCGCCGTGGGTTTTTCTCCATGCCACCCGTCAATATCGGCGTCCACTTCCCTGGAATCGGATATCTAGCACGTCTGAAACTCCGTCCCGAAATTGCGCGAAGGATGCTGCTAGAAGCACATAAATGGACAGGAAAGGAGGCGCTGGCGGATGGAATTGTAGATCAAATAGCCGAACCAGAGGATATGCTGGATGCAGCGATTGAAATCGCACGAAAATGGGCACCCAAGGCGAAGATGGGGGTGTATTCCGTGTTGCGACAGGAATTATGGGGCGAAGCTGCTCGGATATTCCAAAGTATCAGCTACGTCCATCACCGCAGGACCGTTTTGCCTCCCAAGGTGAAAATCTGACCCCATGTTACATATGTAAAATAATACAACCCGCGCCGGAAATCTATTTCCATATTATGCACAAATAATGCCCCGAATCTATTCTAATCACATTTGCCGGAATGTGTTCCCTGACGCACTTCTGCGGTCCTTTGAGTGTTTTGAAGATCCACTGTTCTCAGGGACAAATGCGTGCTTGGGGCGAGATTTTGACTGTGGGGCAAATGTAACTGTTTTTTCTCCAACTGCAGTAGAAGCCGATGGGCGATCTTTCGTTCGCGACTTGTGTACCCTTGATTCAAAGGACCTATCACGCGCCGGAGTAGCTTTAGATGACGATGATACTTGCATTCGTGGTGGAGGACGCTTGCTCTTTTTGTAGGAGACGGTAGATATTCGGCCAGAGGACTTGGCTTTGGCGGGTTTTTCATCTTCACTCGACTCATCCTCAGAGCTAGATTTGGGCACCTCATCGATAGCCTCCTCTTCGACAGCAGTTAACCCCCTCTCTGATCTGGTGGCAGTAGTTGTCACCACAGTGCTTGGGTTTAAGTCACGGAATTCCCTCGATGTCTCATCTACAGCGAAGTCTTCATCCTCGAACAGCTTAGCGAATCGAGAATCGCTAAGCAGATTATCCGGACGACTAGGTTGAGAAGGTTCAGCTTCAGCGGTATCGGGCATTTCCTCGTCACCGCCACGTTCCAGAACACGCTGAGCTCGTCGTCGCTCATTCCGGTCTTCTTTTTCAAGAAGTTTCTCGGCAAGTCTTTTATTGACCTTCACCGAAACTTTCTTCTTGCCCCGAATCCGGCTTTCGCGCTCTTGGTCGATCTTCTCCTTCACCCGTTTCGCCCTTTCTTCCTCCCAAACAAATGGATTGGAAATTAATCGCGCCTCCTCATATAATCTCTGCGCAACGAAGTACCCATGCATGTAGGGCCGTAAAAGCGTAGTTCTGCCAATCAAATGATCCAGGTTGAGACTTCGCAGTTGTGGGACTGTCAAGAACTTAAAGTTGTCATAAACAGAGCCAGCTTGGCCAGCGAAGGCATGAGGATCATTGGGATCCTCGGCCATTTCTTCCACAATATTATCCAAGAAGGCACACCATTTCGGGGCTGGCCCAAGTTGAGGGATGAAAAATGCGTGTTGCTGTCGCCCTTCGTTGGCAGTCAGGATCATACCACTGTCTTTACACCAGGCCACACTATTGATATCAACTGCCGGTTCCACGGATGTCCAAGGCTTTCCATCCCGAGCGTCCCATATTTTTATAATCCGCTTATCTGACGTGAGAATTTTGGGTTCTAAGGTTTGTTCACGGGTTGCAATCGATGGAGTGAGGAAATTGATTGTGTGAATCGGATACCCGTATCCTTGGTCCTTTTTTAAGAGCGGGGTAGGGGATCGGAGGTCGAACAGGTGTATAAGGCCTTGGGAGGATCCCGTAGCGAGCGTCAGTCCAGATCGATTGAATTCAAGGGCGGTGATCTCTGACTTAGTATCGCCCAGCTGGGAGTCCGCTGGTGGTATCAAAATGCCAGCCCTGGCTCTAGCTCTGGGGTCCCATAACTCCACAGTTCCAATAGATGTGCCGAATGCGAGGAGATTATGGCTTTCTTCAGCAATGGCAGCGGTGTTCACACTCCCAGTGTTGATTCCCCCTTGCAGCGCGCCCCCGCCGGCAGATGAAAAATCATCACCACCAACCTCAACTTCATAAGCTTTCATGTACCGTCCTTGTTCTAAATTCAGTCTATACACTTCACCCATGCCATCTTGATTCACACCAACGGATGGTATAAGCGCCTCAGTTGATTGTCTGTCGTATATCAAGTCACGGCCATATCTGGGCAATCGTGTGGTGTAGTGGCAACCTGAGGGTGTATGAAACTCAAGTGATCGATCAGCCTGCAGATGCAAAGATTTCGAATAATCTGACGACAATAATATAAATGTCGTATTCAAGGAAATGGTGTGGCGAGCGAAGGAAAGCGACAAATGCGGTAGATAATGTGTATGTATCTGGGGCTTGTATGTACCTAGTGTTTAAATGAATCAGCGACGTACTACATTGCGAAGATAAAAGGACTAGAGCCTACCGGTGCTCATAACCCACTGGCCGTCCTCGCTGACACGAATACATTGACTGGCTTCCTCGAACTCGAAGTCTTGGAGAAGCTCAACCCTGTTCGCGTATTCAGGGTCGTTCTTCAGACTCCGCTTCCGCTTTCTAGCAAGCCATTCGGGAAGCGGCCGCGCGGTTGAGGAACCAGATATAGTGTACACAGGGACACTAGAGGAATTTGACAGCTTCATAGCTGCGATACCTTCAATAATTCCTCCAAATCCACAAAGTGTTCGGTAGATTCCTAGATTCCTTTCAAGTGTCAAAAAAATAAATTAATTTCAATGGTTGAAAATGAAAAAAAAAGTTTAGATAAAATGTTTGATTTAGAAGCAAATACGCCAAGAAATTCAGATAAACTCACGTGGCCAGCTAGCCCGATTTGGCTGCACCTTTCCCGAGCGCCAAGCCTTGATGCTCTGGGGAAACCTTTTGTTCGAATATCATCAAACTTACGAGCCACGCCTGGGACGGTGTTCTTGGGTCTATGGAAGAGATGGACCATGTTCAAGGCCGCCTCCTCTTTTGCATAGGTTTTCAACATCCAGAATGTCAATGTCTGCTGTTAATCCCATATAAAACCCGCCTCCGTTATCACTTGTTACGTGGCTTGGCATCAACCGCCCAAAATATCCAACAATCGCGATAGCCCAGCTCGTATAGATCGCGGGCTACGAAGCGGAATATTTGTCCCTGAGCTTAGTATATGTCATTACTGTGCTTTCGATATGCATCTTGACCCAGTGGTCTTATTCTACGGAAATCTTTACATCCTTTTGGTTGCCAATCGAAGCCATCTCCAAGGTCTTCGGAGACCTGCCCATCATGGATTTCCCAGCAGGAGCGCTCACCAACTTTCGTGCTATTGTAAGTTGAATCGTAGACTGCTGCTGTTGTTCTATATTTTCTAATCAGTATGGGAAGGATGGCTTCTTCCATATATTCTGGAGAATCTACTCCAGGGTAGCACCGGAATCGCCCGAGTCACAGTTCGACTCCCTGGAAAGCCCAGCTCTTAGGAACTCAAACGAAATCAGGGGTTCCTTACTTGCCTTGCGAAACATAGGCTGCCTTGTTTCGCAGCTGGCTAACAGATCTGACTTGTGGATATTCTCCACCAACCCCAACTTTGATGCTTTGGGGCAGGTGTCTAGGAAGCAAAAGCCAGGGGAGGATCTAATTGTTGCTGGGAACATAACCTTCTTAAGTATACTTTCCCATATCTATTACATTTCACAAATGATACACACTAATTTTATGAATTAGACGCCGCATCTGGTGTTAACACAGCACCGGAGATCAAGCGCCGGCTGCTATCTGATCCTGAATCCAGCATTTTTTATCAGGCACCAACCCAGAATAAGTTAACACCCAGCTTCAGTGAAAATTCACAATTGCAGGGCCTTGCAACCTATTCTGCCTTTTATGAAGCGTTTATTTCTGCGACGTCCACAGCTCTTACCCTCCATTTTACAAAACAGCAAAAGGTGATTCCACTTGGAACTCGAACTCTCTATAGTTCTCTCCACGAAAACGGGTATCAAAGCGGAGAGGATGATTCACCTTGTGCGCGAGAGTCTATATCATTTCTTTCAACCCTTGATATAAACATGACATCTAAAGGCAGACTTGTTATCTCTTTGAGTACTCTCCCACAGCCTGGGCTAGAGCAGTTGCATCATGATTCAGAATCCGATATAACCGCTACTTGCCTGAACGATGATTTGTGGCTAGCACCTTCTGGAATACTGTGCAGGCTCACGTCGATTGACGAAGGCCTTATTGGGACCACTCCTCACGGGTCTGAACTTCCAACGGGCAATATAAATGCTAATAAACGAGAATGGAAGAGAACGGTGACTGAATGGCTCAAACTATTTGGCTTGTACCTAAACGATCCGGAAACGGAGTTTTGGGTTGGAGTTGAAGTTAACACATTAGACCGACCGTTTTGTGACACATTTCCCAAATCAACTTTGAATCACCAAACAGCGTCTCCTTTTATCCAAATTTTATGGCCTGCAAAACTATGTTTCACCAGGTCACGGTCTAAGATGACTGTCCCTATCAATCCCACTGAGTTCTTCTCGGGTCAGGCTGAGAGCCCATTGCAATTCGCGGAAAGATGGGTCAGCGAACCTTTTCCGATCAGTCAACCATTCGATAAACATAAAACCTCGGACGATTCAAGCGAGCTTGAAAAACAACAACTTAAACGCTCAGAGCTGTCTCCTCTGAGACTTGACCGCTCAGACATTCCAGAAAGCTTAGCAAGAGCGATTAACCTGCGGGAAGCACATCTTGCAAGTGCTGTATACCCCACCCCCCCAGGTGGTGCGCTCACTCAAAATATAGGAGTAGGCATCGTATCAGAGGGACTTGGAACATCTACTATTGATGCATTAAATTACCCACCCGCACAAAGTGAATCAATCTATAATGAGGCCAGTGGGCTTTCAACATATTTTCGTGGCAACTCAGAGCTATTGCCTACTGGCTTAGACGCGGCATCATCTGAACTCGGAATTGGATCTGGTCTTTATGATACTGCGGCTGACGAAGACTTTTTTGGGGATATGGATGTCGCGAACTTTGACACCAAAGGCATCACAGAGGCCGATTTTAACTTTTTCGATGAACCCGACTTTGCTGGGCTGACCGGCGACCTTGATATGCAAACCGGAGAACTAGAAACACTGCAACAACATGCCGAATCTAATCTCGCTACACCTTATAACTCCCATACCGCCATGTCGATAGCAGAACCTGACCTCTCAAACGCCGGCCAAAGTCACCCTCCTACTACCAGCAACGGCGATGCCAGCACCAAACATTCCGCGGTTACATCTTTGATTGAAACAGCAGCTGAGGGTCAGATATCTGGGGGAACTGCTGACCTTGGCCAGATTATTCCAACAGATGGCCCAAGGAGACGACCAATAAGCCCACCTCTCAGCCCGGTTCAAATCAAGAAGATTTTGTCTCCGGACGTATCGTCACTTCTGAAATCGAAATCATTAAAATCAGAAATCTCTAAACCACGTCCAGTACAAAATCAGTATAGCCCGGTCATATTTCAGCCAAAGTTGTGGTCTTCGGACAAAAAGTATAGAATGGATGGAAGATTTTGGTTTACCCCCGGAAGAGGGCTTATAACTTCTAACTTGGGCAGCTATCCATCCGATATCCCAACGATTGGCTTTCCAGAAAAAGGAAGGAAAGCAAGGCCGAAACCTCCTCCAATCCATATATCCCCTAGCCCTCTGGTCTCTGATAACGCCCCTGAGACAGAGTTACAATCTCCATCAGCCTCGTCTTCTGACTCAAGTGACGATGGCAGCAACACTGACCGTGGATCGAACGCAAGTTCGCCGCATATCACCTCTTTTCACTCAAAGAGAAAGCGTGATTATGAAGGTGGGGGAAATTCTACGCCGTCATCATTAGAAAGAATTACACAAGCTTCTGATGTGGACAACGGGCGCCTGAATGAACACCAACTCATGCTATTAGGGGGGTTTCTTTCCGAAGTTGTCGATTGGCCATTAACAGGATACTTTTCAAGAAAACAAAATGATGTTTTCCCAGTGTTTACGCGAAAAGAAGATCTCCTCCAGGCAGCGCAGCTGGTTGTTGACCAAATTACGCAATCCAGCTTGCGCCATATCCGCGATGATTTACACAAGCCTGAATGGGCGGACTGGGACGACGTACTGTCACGGAGTTTATTTAATAACAGTGATTGCTTGGGTCACATGTCTAAGTTGGATTTGAGAACTTACGCAACTTTGGAAGATGGCCCAAATTCGCGGAAAGATATGCCTTCTATCAGGCCGAATATTGCCGGTTCTATATGCAAGATATGCTCTCCCCATATTAAAGTTCACCGCGGAAACAGCTATTTGGAAGTTCTACCACCTGCCACTGGCTTCTGGGAAACATTTGGACTAGAGCCGCTCCAAGGGGAAAAAAATATCATACCATTTTGTATTTATCCCCCTAATGTCACCGAGGCAGCAGACGCATTTATGGAGAGATTGGGTCTGGTATACTCTAGCGGCAACTTTGGGAGCCATTCTCGGCCAAATAAGGCCAACGGACTAGTTCCATGGAGTCTAAATGCTGCAAGTGACCAAGATTACGCTTCCCTAATGCATGCACTGAATGTTTCGTGCGAAAATCTAGGTAAGGATGCAATCTTCCTTGCATAATGCCGGGTTATCTGACAGCTTTGTAGGAAGCGCTTTATCAAATATATCAGCAACTGACGAAAATGTGGTGATATACATCATAAATCCTTTCGTCTACGATGCGGCTATCGTAGATATCTGTTCAGCATTCTTACGACTCTTTCACAAATATATTGGCGATGTCGACAGGCAGCATACTCGACGCCTCAATGAACTTGTTCTTCAAATAATTCCATTGGAATTTGTCGCCTCGCCCGACTCTCTAGTTGTGCCCACTCAGATGGAATATCTCCGCTTGGCACTTGAGGTTTATTCCCGCTGCCCACCAAAGGATAGATCTTCGGACTGGTTGGGATGTGCTCCTCCTCTTGTGCTTGCGGACCCGGTTCCAAAAGTGGTGCCGTTTAGACTGGCTTCGGAACCTGTAGCGCCATTAGAAGAAGCCAAATGTCTCCATGTTGCTTACTCACAAAGTGTCGACCAACGCTGGGTGACAGCGGCGTGGACAGACAATAGCGGAAGGCACCAAACCACTCTCTCGTATTGTCTTCGGGAGCGGGATTCCCCGGTATCCAGACCTATATCAGAGATTCGAGCACAAATTTGGGAAACGTCAAAGGATATTATGGATATGTCATCTTCGCATTGGCGGTTGATGGTCGTGAAAGATGAACCAATTGGTTCAGAGGAGGTTGGAAGTAAAGAACCCCCTTTCGCATTTACCCTACTACGCGGTTATGCATCCCTTGCTAACTCAAACATCTCTAGTGTGGAAATCTCTTTTGGATCAGTACAATCGCAACAAAGCCATTAAAGTTGAATTAGGTATCGTTTGTGTCAACACAAAACCTGGCCTGTCTCTCAAACTTCCATCCTCCCCACTCCAACTCAGTGCCTTGAGCCAGCAATCAACCCAAAACGGCCCATCAACAACAACACCAGGATCTACACCCCGACCCGTGCCGTCTCCTGACCCATCAGGTCCTGCAGCCACTCCTCCAACAGCGAACACGCCCATGTTCACGGACCAGCAGCAACCACCCCCACAGCAAACACCACAGCCATCCCCAGATCCAGACCAAGATACGATTCTCATTGACAAATCGGACGAAACATGGGGCGTAACTCTCTCACACAGGCTCAACAACTCATATTCTCTCACGAAATACCAGCCCGCTCTTGCAAGCGGGTACCTCTTCCGACGTTCAGGGACCAGCGACATGGACGGACAAGCGGTGATGGCTGTTAATTTAATTTACACCAATTCACGACGACCAATCGACCATTTATTAAAAGATATCCTTCGCATGTATCGAGAACTAGCAACACTAGCTCGGGCAAGGGGCATCGTTCACGTGCAAGGAAATTCATCACTACCCTGGCATATCATGACGGCAGTCAAGGGACAGGAAGTGTTGTGTTATACCTTGTAATTTGGGTTGTTCTGTTCTTTTGTATATTTTGCATTTCTGGATTACGTTTTTGTGTCATCGGCCTTTTTATATCCCCTTTTTCTCGCTGCTTTTCGAAGGCATATCTGAGCGATGTAGTTTACGGTCAGAATGATTTCTTTCCCTTTTTTTATATGTTTTTTTCCCTATGGATATCTCTTTCTCTTTTGTTTTAGTTCAATATTATAAAGCGGCAATATCTCTCCAGTTTTGGGCAGGCGCCTCAGAATAGATGGATGTCCAACGCATATTTTATATCCTTCTTATACCCGATCATGTCTTTGCTTTTAATTGAACTACTAAATTCACATTCATCTATCTCACATACTAGCCAAATGCAATCCTAGAAATGCCATAGAGAATTTTCATCCCGTACATGTCCAATATACCTATTAAAAGCCCCCTGATGTCAATTGAACACAGCTCGTAATTTTATGACTCTGGTGGAGTCCCATTATACATATAATTTTCTGCATCGATGTTAATCAAGGTAGGCTTCACTTTCAGAGACAGAAGGTCCTCAATCGCGGAACTATGGTTGATAGGTCTATCCTTCCGCCATGCCGTCTGAATGATTCCAATACCGAATGGAATATCTGCAAAATACGTGGCAGAAAAGAAGGGTTGGTAATGTCATTGCAATAAACGGCGGATGAAAGATAAAAAGAAAAGTCCACTCTTACCGCTCTCACCGGAATTGTGATCATCTTCCCAAGTTGCAGGCTGTAACTCTAAGCCTAATACAACCATCTGACTTTCTCTGGGCTAGCAGCAGGTGGCCATATGATAGTCACTCCCACCCGTGGGCAAGTCATCTAATTGCCCAAATTCTCGTGGACCCTACAGATCCTAATTATGTTATGTTAAACTTTAGCATCAATCCTGAAATAGAAAAAAATTATAGCTATGCCAAGATAAAAAATGTAACAATTTCTTGCAGTGCCATCACTTTCAGAATTCATTACATTCATTCAGCACTCTTTGTGCTCTGTCTCACTATCATATGAACTTAGTTGTAATATATGAAAGATGGAAATTATTTTGATCTGAGAACTGTACATACATTTATCTCTTCAAACTCGCCCTTTCCAAACGCCCCCCACCACCACATCTGACGAATTCTCCGCCAAAAAACAACACCCGCTATAATAGATCCCAACGTAAAGCAGGCAAGGCTAGAACCCAAAATTTTTCCCCCAAGAGCAACATCCTTCAGCATCCCAACGAGGAAGGAACTGCAAATGAGCAATACTAGTAAAATAGAGCCAAGATTCCGGTAATATAATATGTTCTTAATGGAAAATTTCACCCAGTCATCCACCACTTCCAACGAGGCTGCGGACGACAGATATCACGAGATCATTATCGCAAGGCCAACGATAAAATATATCCCCACAGAGATTGTGCGTAGGAGACAAAACACCCCAAAGAAATCGTAAAGTAAGGCTCCCAGGTCTCGAAATCGAGTTTGCATTGAAAGGATGCTGGAAGCCAATGTCAGAGGGAGGAATATCGTAGCAAGCGTCGTAAGATACTTCATGCTCTCCGTGTTGCGGACGCCCAGGATGTCCTTGTGATGATTGAGTATTCGCTGATATTCTTCGAGAACCATTGTTGCGAGTCTGTTGGCTCTCGCTGTTTTGAAGCGAAGTGTGTGAAAACAGGCAGCCATATCAAACCCTTTACTCTTATCATCACGCCGGTCTATTTCTAGAGCTATCATAAAATATTCTATTAACTCCGTTGCGTCCTTGACTTGGCTCTGCACGCGGCTACATCTTTCAATAAACCATAACTATTCCTCAAAATTCAACGTGTAATTGTTGGGATGACGAAGAATGGTCAAGTGCTGTCGTTCTAGGTTCGAAGTTAGGGCTTGTAGTCGGATACGAAAGTCATTTAGCAGGAATAGGGTGGTAAAGGAGTGCTTCGAGCCGTCTGCAAGTCTCAGAAGTGAATTTGGATGCTCGAGGACCGTTTTTATATGTAGAGCCCTCGTGCTAGACTTGCCCCTTTTTCGCCGATAAAGGACTTTAGGGCAATATTAGCTAGTGCGAAATCAACTCAAAAGATGAGAAAGCACCTTACCAATGAGTTTTTCACCATGTAGGTGGAAAAATCGAATGTTTTCCTCGTCTTTCTTACTTTCTCCAACTTCTGGGCCTTCCTTCCTCATACCAATCCTAAAGCCGGCCAGGAAATCAGACCAGAAAGGACCTTCACGAAGCGAAATGGTGGAGAAATATATGGAGGGCGCACCATTTTCATGGTAACACCAGTCAATATTATCTATTTTGGAGGGTAACAATGACAATGACCTAGATATGGGGATTTCCGGGGAATCTGTGTATTGCGCGAAATGGTCATTAAGTGCCTGCCAAATATCGCTATCGTCAATAGTAAAATCGTAGATGCGAGCACAATGACTCGGAAGCTCGGGGAGGGTGTTGAGGCCGTCTTTTGCGTGTATTTTTAGCGACTACCGCAACGTCCTTTCCAGAAAAATCCACATCTATCACTTGCACCTCCCATCCATAGGGCTTTTGAGAGTTAGAGGAGGTTTTGTGCGGTAGAACAGTGCCCTGCCCTTTCTCAACATCGGATACACGTGAAGCTTCGGCCAGAGATGTGAAGTCGGCGGATGCCATCGAGAACGATGCATGTGCCGGGCTTACATGAATGCTTCGCTATACCGCAATCTCGGTAAACTCCTGAATAAAATAGTCGCAGTTCTGATGTTGCTCACCTGGCGGGGTTATTTATGAGCTGTCAGGCAGAATATCATGTGACCTGCTGCATCAAGCCCTGCATGGATCTATTTGATGCCAAATGAAGTACATCAGAACTCTTCGAAGCATCTGAGTGGCCTACACCGGTGCTGTTTAACTCATGGTTAGGGCCTTTCCTGTCATGATGAGGACACATAGTATGGCAAATCATGATAACAAAATTGTTTCTAGAGCCATGTGAAGTGGAGAGGGACTTTGATATTCTCGGGCAGTCACTCGCAAGGTATTATCCGTCTTCTTGCTGAGAGCCTCAGGCGAGCCCCACAGGAAACAGAAGTGTTTCACATCCGATCTGTCAAAGAGGCAATGACAAACCTTCTTTGCCATTAATTTTAGATATTAGGTTCCTTGATGGCCGAGCAGTGACAATGTCCTTGAGAGTAATGTCACATCCGAGCGTATTGTGGCCAATAGGAACCTAAGCCGGCATGGATTGGACCGTAATTGTGAGTCCACTGCCAATTCCGTGTGATAACAAACTGCCTATGACCAGTAGGCTCTTAGTGGGAGAGAGAACGGCTGAAAAAGCAAATATTTCAAGGTTGTTGTCGAGTCACGGGTGAATGGTGAACAAGTTGGTGTCTTAGGGTATTGTGTCAGGGTCAATCACGAAGGCACCACACTAGACGTATTGAGTAGGTGGTTCGCCTCGTCGTCCCTATGTGAACTATTCACAGCATGTGTGAGAATGCAAATGAAAAATATGAGCATTATGTGAGATATGAGAGGTTCCCATAAGATGTCATACCTGCGAAGCGGCACTATGTCACACCAAAGAATGTCAATACTAAGGGGCAGTCACGGATGCTCGTGAAATTTGTGTATGTCCCGCATGGTGACCGTCTGTTGTTCTTCCGCGGCGTATCCTGATAGGCACAATAATAGCGCCGGTTGGAAACGGTGAAAGGGGGCTGGGAACAGAAATTGGAGAAAGTTAATAGTACTTCACCGTGAGAAACGGAGGGAGCTACGTAGAGAATGTAACACACGGAAGTAACAGCCGCGGGGGGGGGGGGGGGGTTCAAGGCAGCCAAGTAGGTAGATTTTGGAAACCCCCCCCTCCTCCGTTGTCATAGCATATTCCCCCTACTGGTGACGCTTCCGCATCCCGATTTAGATTGCGATTTTCTCCATTGTCACCCTAGGAGTAGACGGCCATAGAGTAAGGGTGGCAAATAATGCTTATCCTCAGGACTTAAGATGCCGTACTGGCAAAACTCAAAAGCCGCCACGTCTGGCACTGCGCTAAGGAAGGAAGGGGTCCCGTAGCTGTTTGCCAAGGAAACATATGAAGAGCGATGATCGGGATAGTCTATTAGGCCTGTTCCAGCGTATTATTCTTGTAATGGGAGCCTAACGGTGGTGGGGAGACGATTCCTTCAACCAAGCCCGTGAGATCGTGTGTTACGATACAGCGCGTATCACCGAAGAAAATAATGCCGGTCAGGGAATGGACAAGATCATTATTCAGGAGGAGCTGCGATGCAGCCTAGATTTCTTTCGTAAGTCACAGATCGAAGCTTCAAAAGCTTTTAACGTAAAATAACAAAAAAACAAAAGACAACAGGGACGAACATAGCCGGGTATATGCCATCATCATCAGCTTTGAATGAACCAAGCCGACATTGGAGCATTGATCGACCGCTTGCTAATATTGAGATATCTGGTTACTGGTGTATCCGTAATATCATATACACCAGATACAATGAGTCCTCTCGCGATATCAAGTTATATGCAGGGGATGTTCGCTAGAAAGGGATCAACATAGCCGGACACGCACCGGAAACCAAACCCAGCTGACATTCAAACTCTTCAACGTCACGATCGCAGGACAATACCGAGGATAGAGGTGCTGCCTAAATGAATGAAATTTGCACGTTGGGGAGGGAATAAAATGGTCAGAACAGGGGGGAGTTGTATGCCTGGAGGTGCGAGGCCAGCTGAAGAGCCCCCAACCATGACGCCGTAATTTTTGGATCTGGGGATTGTCTATGTCAAAACGGTGGCGAATTGACAGTGCATAGGCAATTGGAGCCAATTCTTGCCCTATCTTCTCGTCACAGGGCATATTCCAAAAGCCCCCACCCTCCATCTAAAGAGGTGGTATTCAGTCGGTAATGTATTGGCCTGGTAATGCGTTTTGAAATAGACGTTACCAGTAACAACAAAACATAGCTAAGCTCCGCGGCCCATAATAAGAACCTAAAAGATTGCTGACAATTAGACGCTTATAGCATCCATAGCGTGAGAGAAAAGGACCAAAAAGAAAACAGGGAAATCGCAGCGCAGCGCAGCGCTAGAGTCCAAGTCCGGCCAAACCATATGCAGCGCCCAAGCTGCCGCAATTGATATCAATTAGAAATATAAACAGAACATGAGGGGCAGTAAAATGGACTTTCATTAAGCACAGCCCCAGAAAGTAGGGGGGAAAGGTGGATGAAAGAATTGGAACTTGATGATGAAAAAACAAATGGTCAACCACACCATCTTCAGCGCTGCAACAAAAACAGGGATGTCTTGCCGCGACATCTATTCTGAGAAGGAATCAGACTGCAGGATAGAGCAGACAGAAAAGAAAATAGGAATATCGCATGATCGTTTCAAGAACGTCATGGTTGATACCGCAGGATTATTGACTAGTAAGTAGAGGGGAAAGGGGTTGGATGGGGAGAGAGGCGAGGATGGTTGGAAATGCTTGGTGCAGCCGATCCCCAACCAGTCCAATCTCTGTTCGTTGAAATAGAAGTGCATTGCATGGGTTACGTAGTGGCAAGTGTAGCACGACGTAACGACGTAGTTAATGGCCCATGAGATTGGACTGAGATTGCACTGCATGAACGGGATGAAGATTGTTGTGGTTGGAAATGCCTGAGCAGAAACTGACGTTGGGTTGATGATACAACGAGGTTACCATTTGGGAATAGCGCGGGGTGAGGCTGATAGCTAGTAGGTAGTTTCTTTGTTGCCAAGCCACGCCTAACTAGCCTTGGAGGTAATCTACCTGGGCAGGCGTTTTTCCTTTGGTGGAAGGGTTCAGGGCAATGACATCATTACCCGTTGTAGTCGCTTGTCCCACCATCCATATACCTAGTAGGTAGTCCGTAGTTAGTTAGTGGCTAACATCAACAATGATGTCAACACCAACAGCTTGCCATTAACAAGGAGCAGGGAGTCGGCCCGTGTGATCAATGATGGATTCCATTTTGAGAGAGGTTTGAAGGATAGAATAACATTTGGCTGTAGCATTCCTTGCTTGGCTGTCGTTGAGTGAGATGACGTCTGTTCATGTGTGTGGGGTGGTGTCCTCATTACGCTACCTCGACGAAGGGGAGAATTCACCAAGCAACCGCGGGCACTACGTCTGATAAAAATTATTATTATCTGATAATACAGTACTCTGTACCAACCTTGGAACCACCCCCTGATAGTGGATATCAACTAAACTTGCGGAGAATTTCTCTCCAGCGCCAAAACTACTATTAATCAAGAGATGTTGCCTGTGGCAGTTGCAGCCGATCCATGGATATAGAACACGAACTGAGGCGGTGCAGCCTATTGACCAACCCTTGCTCCCAGGATTGTGATCAAGCCACAGAGGCTCATGCCAAGTTCTGGCGAGAGGTGCATCGGTGGCTGGTGTTTGTCGTGCGTGGTGTTAGCGCTCTTAATTACACGACCCTGGTTCTCTGCGAGTTGGGGCCTTTCCTCCCTCCATCGCTAGGGCCACTCAGCTTCCCCCCTCCCGCATACACATGGGGTGGACGATTTTCCAATATCTGCAGCTAATGTTAACCTGTTCGCCTCTTGGGATGCTAAGTCGAGTCATATCCGAGTTTCTAACCCCCCTTTTGCCTTTCCTGAGTCCCTGATTGGACAATTTGAACACTTTGTCCGGATGACAGATGCATGCCGACAAGCAGGAGTCTGGCAAGCCGAGAATCGTGTCATGTTCACTCTCAAATACTTACATCTGACTTTTATCTGATCAAGAATTTAGCTTACTGTTGACAGGGAAGGGGAGATGTGGCCCTCCTCCGGCTACATAGACGTACATGTACAAAACGAGAGGGGGTCGGGGTAGCTCAAATGTTTTATGATTACAGTTTACGGAGTATTGTGTGGAAAATCGGCCGGTGGATCAACAGCCGCTGCTCATCTGCAAATCAAAACTGCGGACCGATTTGTCCCCGACTCTGGCAGCAAAAGCCACCTTTGCACCTCTTCAATATGGGCACGACCTACTAACGGGGTGTCAGTGGGGATCAGCCACAGCAGTTCCTGCGCCGCATTGGAACCTTACCCAACGTAGAGCAGTGAGCAGAACAAACTTTGTTTGATCTGAGTCGCCCTTTTGGACGGCGGGCAGTGCTCGTTGCCTATGTATTTTTACAATACATTGTATATTACCATACGCGACAGTCTTGGTGCTCGTATCGCTTGTTAGTTACGGTATGTCTACAAATTTGGTATCCGCCCGTTTCTCCCAAGGCACCCACCCACCCCTTCAACTTAGCGTTACGCTTAGCTCCCTCCGCTAAATAAGTTACATTAGCCTCATGCCGGTCAATGCTTTTTGGCAGTTCCTAAGAGGGAAAAAAAGCTATATATCTCGATCCTCCTCCTCCTCTTTCCCCTCTCCAATCATACACCCCAATCCAAAGCACCTCTTCCAAATAACATATAAGTCTCCTGTTCCCCCGTTGATATCTCTTCCATCTTCCTCCTCATCTCCATCCTTTTCTACTTTGTCTTCTACATCGCAGCATCTCCTTGCCAGTGTGCTTGACACAGTGTCTTCCCATCGGTATCCCCCTCCCGCTTACCATTACCCCCCCCCTTATATCGGGGCTCACGTTCTCAACCCCCTTACGCCTTCACACAGCTATTTCCCTCGTCAACGACGCTACACGATGCCTTCTGTCATTCGCGAAATCGGCGCTGAGCGCCCCGTTCTCTCGCGGGCTCCGCAAGATGACGAAAAATACGTGATGGAGAGATATTCGCAACATGCTCTTCGCTGCCCTGCTTGTAGTCGCCCATACGAAACCTTCTGTAGTGGAAAGCCCCTCTGCAGCCGCGGAAACCTCTATGCGACTGGCCTATTGCAATACGTCTACCAGAAGTGCGGGAGACCATACTCCCTAGTCGACCGTGAATACGGCCGTTATATCCAGATTCAAATCCCCAGTGACTGCCAAGTGGTGCATGATTTGCTCAAAGCGTTGGACAAGGGCCTCGTGCTCCCAACTCGTCGACAAACGGCACCTGTTGTCGTTCACAACCCGAAGCCAATCACTGCTCCCGCGCAGGCGCTACCACGCATATTTCAGCGACGTACCATGCCTACCTCTATTACCCCTCACAACAGCCTGAACCTCTCTCGCAATGGGTTATACATCTACCGCCGTGGGTCGCTATACGATATTGACTTGAGCCGGCAGTCCTCTCCGTCCTCCACCCAGAGGGTTCTCATCCCAAACACCTACCTGCGCTGAAAAACAATAATTTCATACACACACGGAATCTGCTCTTATTGAATAATCCCATTAAACACGTATATACGTTGAACCGGAACTTCAGCTTTTGTCAATGAATATATATCCCCGCCGCCCCCGCGAAAAACCATCTCTCGTCGCCTTCGGGCCCTCGGCTGAATCACGCGACGAACAGAATGGAGGAAAATATCTAGCACAATGCAATCGACGAAATGTACCGCAAAACCCACTAGATAAATCAAGAGAAGGGCACGGGTTGAAGCATGCAAATATTACAGCGAATCCCCTAGCATCAAACACATGCACCAAGCCCTCGACAGTCCGGGAGCCGGCATATCGGCGCTGATAAATAGTTGAGCCGGAGGAAGGCTCAAACGATGGAGCAATCGACGCGGAAGGGATGGAATGGACGACAGACATACTTGGTGCTCTCACTGAACTCTTAGAAAGGCCCTCTGCTACTGTCCTCACAATACCAGAAATGGCACTGTCACAGTAGGCCTAAGAGACCTCAGCGATAGAGCTCTTTTTTTCTTTTCTTTTTTCTTTTTTTTCTTCTTTTTTTATCTTTTTGTATTTTTTTGTATTTTTTTGTATTATTGTTTTATTTAATTTTATTTTGCTTTTGCCGTGCTCAACTTCTATCTATGCATTATTACCACTACCATTTTGACTGCCCATTACACCCTCATTTTATGTTTGAATTATCTGCGCGAGCTTGTATTTTCTCTTGCCTGAGCTACTATCCCTTTGGAGAAAAGTATGAGCAAAAAGAAATTAAATCCAAAAAGGACTTTTAAAAAAAATACGATAGTGAATTAATCAAGCAACTTTTCCATGGCCTCCCTACCAACCAGCAAAACATTTATTCTCCAACTTCAAACTCCCCTATACAAGTGTCTATTATAATTTTTTTATTTTAATTCCGGATCCATCAGGCAATAACGTAAACCGATTTAATTACAAAGGGCTTCACCCATCAAAAAATGCAAAAAGAAATATATATAAAAACACCCCGCCAAGATCAATCACTCCGCGCCTGTAGGCTCCTTCAAAACTGCACACCATCACTAACTAAAAAAAGCGAAATCGAAACTTCGTAAGCTATCACGACGACTCATGCGCCGGTTTCCTCTTGGCGCAGCGACCTTATTGGGCTATCAATTTCCATTTTGGGGTGCGGATTTGGCTTCTGACTGTTCTCCAGGTGTAGTCATCTGGCGTTTTTCAGCTGGGAAGGAGGGGGTGGGTTGAGGTATTCAGATATGGACTGTTCGCACTTTTCGGATATTAATGAATACGTAACAAAATCCACATTTTATGTCATTATTATTTTAGAGGTGTTTGAGAATTATTTTCTAATAATAATCACAGCCATGTTGACTCACTCTACTTCCAAGGTTGTCTGTCCTAGGCATTGCCCCGCGATCACGTGGGGTCTTCATGCCCTAATTCTTCAAGCCCTTAAAAGATACTTGCTGAATGATAGATTCCCCGCGATACTATAAACAAAATATGACCATCAATTATCTTTTTATAATGGTATCTCACGCCAGAATATGTAGACGCAGGGCAATCAGCGTAACATCACACCGATCTAAACACTTCAAGTTATGGACTGATTTAACTATTATAGCCGCTAAGCCTATTTAGTACCGTGAACAGTAAAGCAGCCGAGCGCTGTTCACCGCCGGTGTCCATCATGGTAGGGTATTGGATGTAGAGTAATGCCTGCTACTCCTTTTTATATGGGGAGGTGGTTAGGTCATAGCTACTATCAGACATTCCCTATTCTTCAGTGCCCTTCCATTCCCGAGTGTTCTCTATATCCTCTGATTCATCCGCGGACCCGCGGCGAATATTCCATTTTCTCGATGTGACCACTCGGACAAATGAGTAATATCAGAAATATCAGGGGTGTATATTGAAGGCTTTGGGACTGGACCCAAGTCTCATAGTATAAGTTATCAGTCACCAATCAATATGGGTAATAAATCAGCGCACAGCCCTATATGTAGCTATCCGTATGCCACAGCGGGAGGGGCAAGTGAGGTAGGTTATTTGTGTTGGCTCTGGTTGGGGAAAATAACTAATTCGATTTCATACTACATTCTAACATAGATTATTGGTAACCCATATTTTTCCAGTTATCTGGTCTGAAAAGAAGTTTGTTATTTTGTTGCAAGAGATTCTCAAGGATTTTTAGTGACTACTAATTTAGCTGGAAGAATGCCCCAAAGCCAAGTAGAACGGTCACTTTGCGAAATTAACTAAACAAAAAAAGGTGAGAAAATCGTGTCCACTCTGCAGGACTGCAGGATCCATCGCGGACGAGGATGAGGCACGCAGTCAAGCTTTCTGTGGATATCCATCGATTTCCTCTGGACAAATAATAATAATCCTCCTAGATGACTCAAAAGTCCAGACCCAGCCTCTGCGCTCTGGGCCTTAGGCTATCTTGCCCGCAAACGTCCCGCGAAAAACGCCTTATCTTTGCGCGCGCCACATCATCCACCAACTCCAAACCCTCCGCCACTAGGAAGAAGGGATGCGGAATCAATGGCAGTATTGCTTGCAGGGTTCTGGTGAGGGGCCTTATCTTTCTCCGATAACAACTTCCCCACCAGACGCGCTGCTGAATATCTAACATGTGCACAACCAATAATGTTTAAGGCGATTGATTGGACGAGTAAAGTGACAGCGACGGTCCAAGTAACAACACCCCTGCTTGCCTGCTTAATAGGGAGTCCGGGGTCGGGACATGGGGCAGTTTAGGGAATAATAACACAGGTTATTTTCCTCCGCTTCCAAATCTAGCGAACGTTCATACTTGCATTGCTTATTTCAGCAGCATACGGAGTACCATTTCGCAAAACTCCAAAATCAAACTACTCCAAATTGTGCATGAGGTGAGTCAAATTATGACTGACATATTTCCTCAAGGAGACTTTTATCTTGCCCCTCTTTCACTTTGGAGTTTTCACTACTTCACCTCGGGGTGTTTGCAAATGCTCAATACATGTTCTGCACCGTACTCCGCATAAGATCTTCAAGTCTACATTGTTCCAAGACCAAAGTATGCTCACGATTTGAGTCTGTTGTTTAGCCGAATTTAGACAAACGAGCCTAATCTAATGTCAAGCATGACTCCAATGGTAAATGGAATACATTGAAAATATAGATGCTCAATAAACACGGAAATAAAATGGATTTTGAGCATCTTTCGAAAAGGCATTGTGCAACCCTTGTAAGAAAATATTCAATCGATGTATGGATAGCGTGGGCGTACTTGACTCCGTACACATGGCCACCAGAAAGGCATATATTGTGATACTCTTTCTACTATACTTTGCCCTTAGCCCATGCGTTTTCAACGAACAGAAGGAGAATTGCGTTGAAGTTGCCTAAAGGTACAGTATATTTTGATTGATCAACCAATACCACCATAACAATTTATCGTACATAATCTTAATTGAATAAAATCTGTCCATATCAATTTGGTTTTGAGGAGGACAAGTATCAAGAAGGGATAAGGCAACCATATTTGAAAGATACGGGACAAACTTCCCTTGGGAAGCGCAACCTGAATTATTGCCAACACGGGCCACACAGGTATTACAGTCAGGAAAAATAGCAAGCTAGCTGTCCTATTCATACCAAAAATATAGGTCTTAAGCTCAGATAGCCACAGAGGTGCACCCCACGGTCGTGCCTATGGCTATTATTGGCCTCGACGCTGGGGAAGGAACGTGACATTGAGTAAATTTCACAAACTATGCGGCGATAGACCTGACCGGCACAAACAAATAACCTCCTTCTCCAAGCTGATTTTCCCCTGCCAGAGGCCAGCCCGTGGGTATCATCAGCTGAAAAGGGTATCTTATTATTATTAGCAAACTCTCTGAAACAGGGGAGGTGTAGTTATCTATCTTAGAATGTGTTGTTGGGGAAGTTGAACCAACAAAAAACCACAAAAATAAAATGAGATTGCGACAGGGTTGCTTTGCGTAGAAGAAAGATGGATATAAATGGAAGAGAAGGGGCAATGCAAAACGAAAAGTGACGCAACGGGAGAGCAGCAGAGCGGGGGACCAGAAACGGCCCCCAAGAACTAGTCCAGAGATGGTAGCGTATTGTCACGAAAAATACGGTAGCTCCCGTACCATACGAAACGCGTATCCTATTAGAGTCCAAAGCTGTGGCTGAATCAAAGCCGTAAGTGGCACAGGGTTAAATCATGGGTCCTCATCAAGCGCTGGATAGTGGATACTGCGTAATAGATTTCTAATAATACTAAAATATGTCTCGCTGATATGTGGCTGGTGCTGCTTCGGTTTTTTTTTCAGGGGGTCGATTATTTCAGCCTCACCACGTGATATCGATCTGGCTGGAGCCGAAATGTCTGAACTGAAGTTGTATATACTGTACATGTACAAGACTGGAGATTTAGCTCAAAATAGCATTCCAACGGCGTTTAATTCGGAGGGAAATTAAGGACTTCCGATCTCATGCCCAACAGAAATTTTTCCGTGGGCTCTGGTGCGTGCCCTTATCGGTATCACTTCAGGAAGTGGGCATAGGATCATGGGTCGAAATTCTGGGCGCCCTTTGAAAAGCTGGAGAGGATACGAACCTGACGGCTGATAGCGACCTTATTAACTCACACTACCCAATTATTTCCTGCTATCTGAGTAAATCCCAAGTTGGGATCTTAATTGATTGAGGATCCCCGTGGTCAGCATCTCGGAGCTTCGAGACTTCCCACCGATTCTCGGCCTTCTTCTTGTCAACATACCACCGACATTCCTTTTCAATTTCGCTCCAGCCACTAATTTGGCGACCAGGAGACAAGACACCATCCAACTCGAGTTGAGACAGCGCCTCCATCACCCACACTCTGCAGGTCCAGTCAGGTGTGTTCTGGATCAAAGCCACGTTTCGCAGACTCGACGGTAGCTTTACAGGATCCGCGATTTTCGCAATCAGGACTCGAACGAGAAGGCGAAATCTTGTGCTAGACTCGTCCAATCTTGATTCCTCAAACATCCATGGTTGGCCGTCAACCCCTGGTTGGATAGTGTTTTTAACGTGATATTGCATCGCGTCCAAGGGAGAATCTTCCTTTTTCGGACCCACGAGAAGAGCCCAGTGGTAGCTGTCAGGCGGAGCCCTGCCGCTCCGCAGGTATAGCGCAACGTACAGCCGTAGTTTGTTAGAAGGCATCAGTTAAATAATCAGACCAAATATAAGACCAGGTATTTGTCAATAAGATATGGCGTCACAATTATCACTTTTTTATATGGACTTGAGATGTGGTTGCGAGGGGGGGACTAGAGATAAAGTTTAAGGCTCAACCCTACCTAGGTAGTTCTTCATTAGTATTAGTTAATTTATTTTAGCCACGTGATATTTAAATCCTCACCAACGCAGCTTGATTAACGCATCAGATACGGAGAATTCTGTGCGCTGGTAACGAAGCCAATCCCTCAAAGAAGCGCTGCCTCCGAGGCCCTGAAATTTCACCCTACTATTTCATCTCAATTGAATATTCTACGCCGATTCATCCCTATCTGGAGTCCTCGCATCCCGCCTCACGGGCCGCAAAATCCCGAACATCCGGCAAGATGGCAAAGAAAGGTATAAATATATCAATTCCGCCCAGTTTAACAGTCTATCGGCCTAGTTCTTCTGGTCTCTGGAGGTCTCTATCTCCAAATTACAAAAGGCTAATATTATTTTTTGTTTCTCTCTCTGTGGAATAGTCAAATCGCGCACCATCGCCGTCCGGCTCATCAGCATGGCGATGACTGGCTACTACAAAACCCTCGTCCGACCGCGTACCGGCAGACCTCTCAGCATGCTGAAATACGACCCGGTGGTGAAGAAGAAGGTGCTCTTTTTAGAGGCAAAGCGCGGGAAATAAATACATCGAAAGAAAATGGACCGTTTCCTTTTCTGGTATGCACACGTGGCCGGCAATGGACCCTCACCTCGCCAGAACTGAGTGATGTGATGGAATATGTGAAAATATCGATGAAAAGGCGCATGTGGTATCATTTTGATGTCGCCTTTTTCATTCTTTTCCTTTTTGTTTTTGGTTGGGAAACGAGCGTGTGGGTTGAATTGTAAATTCATGCCCAAGTGGCCTTGATCGGGAGATTTGTGATTGCTCAGATGTGCATTTATGCTTTGAGAAGGCCCATACCTGTGTACGAGTATATGTTTGTGGGACACCGTTGGCACCGTCGAGGGTTTCGGGCTATTTTGTTTGGCGAAAATTTACATGTACACCTCTCCTTCCATTTTCATACGACTTTATCATGCATATTAGGCTGGCGTTTTAACATAATAGATTATGTGGATTGAAAATATTTAACTACCCCATACATATTCATGGCATTTTGCCGAATCGCCCTTTCGAAAATTGCCACGCCAGTTCTTTTATTATTCTCGAGCTCCCAAAAGAAGGGACGCAGATCGCTGCAAAATATGTATCCGCTACCTGATACATCAGTAAAAATATCGAATTTTCCCCTCCGTCTCTTCACCCGCTTTGTTGTTTTAGTAGATTCATAAATTACTACCATATAAGGAGCCAGGCGCAATTTTGATCCTAGACGGGGTCATCCGAGCTTTATGTTATAATCACCCCTATTTACACAGGGGTGTTCTGGGAAAACCTGTTATGGTACTGATCACCTGTTGAAATTAGTATCTCGTTGTGGGGAAGAATGGGTGTATCCTTACCTCGCTGTCTACGGCGAGGCCTTTCTCTTGTCCGCCCGGCCGGCGTACTCGATATATTGGCTGTACTCCCGCATCGCCCTCCCCTAGCGGAGATCGAAGCTGCCGGGCTCATTGTTGGATTGAAATATTTAGATTTGCGAGATGGGCGTCTAAAAGTTATTTTTGAACTCGCAACTATCGAGTTTTCCCCATTTTTCTCATGCGGTGGAGTTTGTGCCGCGCTCTCCACCGTACACGAAACCAGTTTTGCTGTGTCCTTAAGGATGCCTTTGCGAGGCAGCTTCTCCGGCGGCTTCTCACTTCCAGCTTCCTTATCCTGTTTGTTAATTATATTAAGTGAGCCAACTTGCTTTCCATCATTTTTATATCTTCTAACGTGAAGAAAATGAAAATCTAAGCGCCGCTTACCATTGCATGTATTTCGTGCTCGGGCATCTCTTTCCTTTTTAGCGTGCCAGCGCTTGTTCTAAGCGGAGAGCAAGGCTTGTTTTCGACTCTAACGTTATTAACAACCTCACATCTGTTAGGAGCATTGGTTGTTGGGACGGGTTCGCTTCCCATAGCCCTAGGGGGGTCTTTGGGCTTTATAGCCCCCCTGGGCTGTGAGTACGCACGCATAGCGTTATTGACAGCATTTGAAATGGACAGGGCATTTCGCTCTTTTGTGGTATCCATATCGCGAGTCAAAAGGAAGGTTTTGTCGTCCTGTGGGTGGTTCTGGGCTCCTGCGGTGCGTGCTTGATTAACACCGAGATCTTTGGCATTCATAGGCGTTGATGGGAACAACGCATTCAGATCTGTGAGTTCTGATATGGGAGATGTTTGTTCTCTAGGATGAACACCTGGGGTAGTATCATTTTGAAATTGAGAGAACGGCCTGACAAAAGATCCTGAAGTCGTAGGCTGCCTTTTATTAACATTTCTACGTCGCGAAGGGGTCTTCGAAGTAGGAGACATAATTTCCCGAGTACTATGCGTACGATAAACTAGCTCGGTGGTTTGGCGCTCTCTAGTGGAAGAACCTGGTCTCGCACATTCAGCATGAGTGGACGGCATTGTACGTTTCCTGCTTGTTCCTTGGCGCTTCGATGAGGTCCTCATAGGTATAAGAAGCCCCGACCCTGTATGCTCTTTTGCCTGTCTTTCTTCAGGACCACCTGCCATCACCTTCAATCGCGATTGCAGTGCACCTGAACAATCCTGCAGTGATTCCCCGGTCCCCATAATCCCAAGCTGTCTTAAAATGTTTTCTGCGTTTTCGAAAAGATGGTTGGCTTCTTGAACCCGAGATCGCAGTTCCGCAAGTTCATTGTCCTTTTGTTCAACATCCTTCTTTAGCGTCGAAGTTTCAGCAGCAATTTTCCCAGACACTTCCATCTTCTGGTTAAGAGTAACCAGCTCGTCTTTCTTTTTCTTGAGTGATTCTTCCATTGAAGCGTTCGCAGTCAATATATTATCCAGCCTCTCTCGCAAAATGGCTATGTCAGCGGATTTATCAACCACCTCTTGTTGCAACATTGAGATCCTCTTGGTGTTCTCTTCGGATTTTGACAATTCTTCCTTCAAGGACAGCAGGTTTATATCCTTCTCTGCAATTTCATACTGAAGGACCTCTATTGTATCCTGCAAGGGTTCCTGCTCTTGTAGAATCGCCAAGTTAATGCGTAATTCGGATAGCTGGTGCTCCAGCTCTTCCTTCTCCTTTGCTACGACCTTAAGTTGACTTTGTGCACTCTGCATTTCTGTTATGGCGGATGCATGAAGCCTTTTTACCTCATTTATTTCCATAGAGATATCCGAATCCCTTTTTGAGGCCGTCATTTTCAAGGTATCCATTTCTGCCTGCCGTTGATTCATCTATAGATTTGTCAATAATTTATAAACGTGCGGCGTTAGGAATTAGCGGGCATACCTTCGTAACTAAATCGTGCTTGCACTTCTCTGCAGCTTGCTACGATACCGTCAGTACCCAGTCACAATATCGGCCAGTTGGGGAAACAATACCATTGAACATTTCAACGAGGCTAGCTCCTCAGCCGCTTTCTGGGCATTCTTTTCGGCCAAAATCTTTTCGCGCTTGAGTTTATGACGTTCCTGTTCGAACCCTGCCCTGTGCTGATCCTTTGCTGCCAAATTGGCCCTTGTTAGTTCTTCCCGTACCCTATGCTCGGTCTTTTGGGCTTCGTCTTGAATCTTAAACTTTTCACTTTTGAGGTCCGCAATTTCATTTTCCGCAGTTTCCAACTTTTCAATTGTCTCCGTTAGCTTTAGTTTCATCTCTTGCATTTCGCTTTCCTTCGTTTTGCACTCATATGTCGATTCGGTAAGGGCAGCTGAAGTTGCCTCAAGTTGGATCTGAAGCTCGGACGACATGTCTGCATCCTTGAACTGAGTATCCTCGATTTTTTTATCCTTTTGTAGCGATGAAATCTCAATTTCGAGGTCACCAATATGTCGGTGTAGGGCTGACTCTTGTGACTTGAGTCTGTCACGATCTGCAGACACCTCTGCCAAATTTTTCTCAGCCGCACTCAACTTTTCCTGAAGGCCTCCGTACAATTCACGAGTTTCAACAAGTTGGCCAACAACTGCTGTACTTGAACTTACGGCCGTCTCTAGCTCCGTTAGTTGGGTTGACATCCGTTTTCCATAGTTCGTATGCAAGTCGATGGCTGTCTCCATAGCTTTAGACGCTTCGATGGAGGAATTAAGTCTACCGTGCTGTTAGTATGTTCAATGCCACTGGGAGAGTCGAGTTAACTTACCGAGTAGATAGATCCCGAATTGCACTCTCCACCTTATCTAGGTCATGGGGCTTCACAGTTTGCTGCTGACTGAGCGATTTCAATAACGAAATACATGAACTAAACCCGGACTCCATTTCACCTTTGCTGGAAGACTGCGACAAATTCCAGCTGCCTTCAAGGTTCTTGTGGATTGTGTCTATTTTTGAAATTGTCTGGCATTGCTTTTGCTCGATTTCTGCGGCTTGCTTTTGATGTCGATCGGAATAATTCTTTATGTAATTTTCTAGTGTCGCCACACGATTCCTCTCCATAGAAATAAGTTTGTCAGTGTCAGTTAATTTAGTCGTCGCCACAAGCAGAGATTTCTCTAGAGAGTTAAATTCCTGCTGCGCTCCAGTAATAGTTTCACGATGCTGGCTCCAGCGCGTTCTCAACTGGTCAGTACTATTGCTCATTTGCTTCAAGGCCTCGTGGATATGATCTTTCTCTTGAAACAAAGAATTTTGCGTAGATTTGAGAAGTTGTCCTTCTTTGCGGAGAACCTCAAAATCGTTCCCAACGCTGGTGACAAACGTCCGCAGCTTACTGAATTTCACCTTCCATCGTTCAACAAGTGAATTGCGAGCGTTGAGCTGTTCCTGCTTGTTTTTGCAAATGAGTTCCGATTCCCGTAATTTGCAACGCAAGTTATCATTTGCTCGGGTTAGTTCAAACAATTCTTCTTCGATTCGCTCCTTCATTGCTGCTGTTTCTGCTTCCATCTCATCCCGCTTCTTGAGCCTATGGATCAACATGTAAAAAAGGTCCTCTTCAGATGGCTGAGATATAAATGAGGATTCTTTCCGGAGTGTACCTTGTTTCGTTAGTGCGCGGTTGATCCCTGACTTCGGAGACATCGGCTGCTTTGCGACTTTTGAATTTAACATTAACTTCAGTCGTAGTTTAGCATCTTTTGCCAGTGGTCGTGGGGGAGCTGAATTTGGCTCCCCACTGCGGCTTCTGCTGCTTGCAGGTGAGCTAGTACGGGCATTAGGCGTGGCCCTAGTGGGATCTCCTTGGATCTTCAAATGGTTAGAATCTTCATAACACGGATATATGAGTTTGAATTCGAAACAGTGGCATATTGGGACACAAAATTACAAATAAGGGCAATGAAAATCTCTGATGGGAAAAATTAAATAAAATGAAAGGTATAAATATTGCATCACTTAAATAGTGCAGCTTCTGTAAATACATTTAAGCACAGATATTATCACTTACTGTTGATTGGGTTGTTTGGGTGTGACTACCTTTAAAATAAATCAATATTTGGCCATTTCCAGTGTAGCATTATGGGTGAGCTTACCTGCCAAATCGCTGCCCAGTTCTGGGGCATCGGTTTCGGACTGGTCATCATCTCGATACCCATGTTCTGAGAGGCAGGCAGTCTCCTTTGGAACGCAAGGGATCTCGGTATTTGGCCCGGGAAGTGTTTTAGCAGTGCCCTGAGCAACTAGAGATTTGGGTGGCGAGATTTTGCAGCTGTTGGCAGCATGCTCTTTCAAATGAGCCGGAGTACCACTAGCATAGGAATTAGCTCATATCTAGTCTGTCGAACAGGAATGCTTACCTTGAGCTCGAATCCGTAAACTTATCAGGGCGGTTAGTTTCCGAGGTATTAATACTAACCCCGGGGGTATTCGAAGGGGTTGCAATGCCTCCAACAAGTTTAGTTTTCGACCGTGAAGTGAAATTGGGGGTTGGAAGCTTGGGTTTGGCGAAATGAAAGTTAAATCCCCCAGTGTCAAGGCCAGAAGTTGGAGGGCGGGAGATCAAAGTGGGGGCAATGTGAAAATTCCTACTCAGTGTTACAGGGGTAACGGGAATAGCACATTTCTCGAGAATTTTCTTTGACGAGGGGGAGAGACCAGCTTCATCATTAGGGAGATTAACAGGAAATAATTCGTCCCCCATAGTATCGCCCTCGACTGATGGGAGCTGGGAGTTGGAAGTCATATTGCCAATGCGGGCTTCATAGCCCCATGAAGAGATGGCTGTTGCGTGGTCAACTTATTTGATCCAGTATCCGCCTACTCTCGACCCTGAGCAGATTCAGCGTGTTGATAAGATGAATTCACAAATTAAGTCGATCCTTCGTGAAAGAAGCTGCCTTGTAAAACTAGTAGGCCCCAGGAGGGATTGTAGTTTGAACTAGTGGACAAGAAACTATCAAACCAATGAACGAAACAGACGATTAAGTCCTCTGACTGCACAGGCCTTTCTTGCTAATGCTCTTAATTCAAGGGAACAACTGCAATAGCAGAGAGTCCTGTTGGAAGAAGACGAGGATAGCACAGAATGTCGAGGTGACGTTGAAAGGGTGACGTCGAGGAGGCTCATGTGGGACTTACCCGATCCGGCCGGTTTCGCAGAGCCTCCTTTGAGTCAACCACCTCGTTCTTCACCAAACTCCATCATTGGCATCTAAACATGAATGGAAACATTAGAACACTATTTGAAGATACTGCGCGGATCGCTCACCAGCCTGAAACCAACTGGAGGCTCCAAGAGAGACATCATTCAAACGGCCCTCGACATTTCTCATCATGTTTTATTAGCAGGAGGTATCAGGCAACCTTTCAACATGGCGTAGCCGCGCATCTTGCTCCAGCTCGTTTGACAACATGGATTGGCCTATTTTCACAGCTTGTGCTGGTAGAATCTCCTTCGAAGGCAGCTACACGAGGAAGGACTCGGCTGGTAAGACTTCTCCACAGGAGCACTACCCAGGAAATGGAGGATTGGCCTTTCCAACATCTTATGTCGAGCGAGGCGCCAAAACCACAGATACGCCTCGATCGGTTTCATCGAAGGTAAAATATTTTCGGTTACGGATCAAAAATTCGGGGGTGTGGGGAAGGCTGAAGTTGCATTGCTGACGGGAAGGATCATTGGCCCATTTATGATTCAAGCATGAAGGCAGAAAGCTTTTTGCATGGCCGCCAAACGGCTCATCCTCATCACGAACCCCGTCGTCATCTCGGGATCGACGAGCCAAAGGGACGTGATTTGTCAGGTGGATGTTCACACATGGCCGCTACTTCGTGGTAATTTGTGAGCTATTAGCCATTTTGGCATTCGCACGGGCACGATCAACACCGCCAACGAAAGCCCATTGGGATTGCACATTCTTTTGGTGATTAAATGTGAAAGTTGATGTGAAAGCCTATGAAGGTATTGTGTGATGCATTGTGAATCACCCCTGGCTGCCTTGGCCATCGACCTAGCGTGGCGGGCGGTGCCAAATCTCAACGCTTCTTCAACGTCATTGGGCCACGGAACTTTAACTTCGGAACGGAGAGAAAGAGGGCAAGCGCTAACTGGACCATACAAACAGCCGCAAAGAGTCTCCATGATGCTTTAGCTTCGTCCTAGGAGAGCTCGAAACTGAAGAATTCAGGAGATTGCCAAAGCCGCCAGGTTGAGCATACCAATCCGCACGCATTTCACCCACCATGGGATCATAGACTAATACGATCCGCTTGAGATCTTTCAAGAATCTGAGGCAGGCGGCACGCTCAAAATTTTGGCATGGTAGCCCATCCTTAAGGGTTTTTATATACTGGTCAACTTCCTCGCCTGGAGGATATATTGGATTATATTCTTCCTTTGTCTTATTTCTCACTTGTTTTCATGCTGCAGGGAGGACAATCTCTCGGCTGCAGTTAATATTCCTTCTATATCAAATATTTTGGGTATATTATTCTCACCACAGGCTATCACTGACATCTTTGATGAGTGTTGAGTCCAAACTTGATCCAATCGTCTATTCAAAATGGACTTTCTCCAGTTTCGTCAACTTCTCTTCTCCATTATTTGGGTGACCATCGCCCCCGTGTCTTATGGTTACAGCCTTACTTCCCGCCAACCCCCACCTGAAGATGCCGGTCCACGGCATCGAGTTGTAGAGCGCCAGCAGATGGACGTCATCCCTGGCAGCGTCGGCGACGTTGATGCAGATAGAGATTGGTCTCAATCTGGGCAGGGGTCATTCAACATCTCGCAAAGCGGCATAATCGCAATAGCCGTGATTGTCGGTATCGTTGTTATTTTAGGAAGTAAGTGATTGATATTGTATAAATTCAGATTTGTTCTTGTTGCGGGCTAACAAGAATTTGTGGCACTAGTAACTTCCGCGATTCTTTTCTATATTGCTAAGAAGCGATCGTGGGAAGTTCGAGCCTCGATACGTCGATCAGCAAAGCGCCTTACGGCCCCAATGACACCACGACGTTTCTCAACGGCTCCGACTTCAAGCAAACCAAGAAACCGCGAGGTATCCATGCGGATTCCAGCGCATGATACACACTCGAAACAAAAGAAGCCAAAAGAAGCGCCACAGCAAAGTAAACCGGATGGAACTTTCGACAAGCATTCATCACGAAAAGAAATGTCACCACCGTTGGATAGGGATGTGGAAAAGGCAGTTAATGTCATTGTCAAATCGCCCACTGGCAAAAGCGAGTTTGAGCCTTCATCGCCAAGAGGATGGAAGCAAATGATTCCGTTTGGAAGTACTCGATAATGTGTTGGTCAAATGGGGAATGTCCTTTTTATTTAAATTGTTTTGTCGCGGCAAACTTTTGATATTTGGGTCATAGGCGTTCAGAATGAGGGAAGCCGGCGCGTTGTATTTATTTATGTTTGTTTTATTGTTCAGTATGATTTTCCCCCGATTTTGTGCAGCCATAAGTGAGGCAAGGGGTTGTCCAACCCCCCAACCCCCCCCCCCCCCCCTGTTTCTGATATATCAATGACGAAAATAGCATCCGCATGCAGCCGCGATTTCATTGTCTGTTTCGTTTCTCGTTTCTCGTTCCTTATTTTCTTGCTCTTTTCTTCTATTATTTTATTTTATTATTATTCCTTTTCCCATCACGCCATCCTTTGCTAGCTTTCTTTGTCTATATTCGTTTTCTCAATTCCTTTGTTTAGCATTTTCCATCCGTTTTAACTTGTTTCCTTGTTCTTCTTTTACCATCTCAGCCTCTCATAATCTCATTCCGCCATATATCCCTCTTGTTTCATATTCTATATCCTCGGAACCTGAGAGCAGGCCCCCAAAGATTCTTTTATTATGCACTTTAACTTTTCCGTGAACCTCTCTATCGGTAATGCTAATTCTCCTATGGACGCAAAAGACAACCCAATCCAGCCCAGTTATCGGCCATTGCATGTAATCAGCAGCTCACTTGAATTTATTTCATGAAACCAAAATGTTTAGCGCATCAGCCCTAGACTCGAATGACGTTATTTCTCTCTAGAATAGAATGTCAGCCTTATTGTTCTCTACCTATGCACCATAAGCAAATGATGCGCCCCTCTCTCTTTGCCTTCGTTTTGATCCTTCCTTCAATTTCGCTCCAGTATATAGCTAATCTCTCCATGGAATCATGGATAATTTATTCTATCTACTGGTAGCTCATACCTTCAAGTTACCTCTATATAAATAAATGTTTCTTTTTTTGACTTGCTACTTTCTTACCTATTAGTATTACAAATATAATTACGCTTTCTTCATATTTCTCTACTAATACATCGCACGTCAAGTAATCACCTGCATACATGTATCTAGATTCCTCGCACCTGCACATATATATGCACAATAAACCACATTTGCAACTCGGGAAGCGCAACTAATAATAGTAGCAACATGGAAAACAACGCACATTTCAAAACAGGATATGATGCATGACGGCTTTTGTTGCATAACAATCCCAGCCTCATGTTCTTTCTTCCCCATCTTTTTCTCATGGTCGCTAGTTCGATTTACTCTATGAATATAATAATCTCTTGGTTAAAAATGCTGCACCTGGCCTGGTTTCCTGTCACTAGTACTCCGTATATAGTACACAGCCTGAAAATCCCAGAGCGATTCGGGCCGCGAGGACATATTTGCAAGAGGGGTTAACAAAAAAGAAACCAAAAGAAGGAGAGAAAACAAACGGCTATTTTGCCCTCAGATGCCGCCACAGTAGCAAGTGCTATGGCGTGCATTATCTGAATTTTGCTCCATTGTTGCGCGAGGTCAAAGCGCAGGGCCATCCAAAAATTCTCTGATTGTTACTACGCGTAGTACTTATCTCTCATCAGCATGTCTGGCCGCCGAGCTATACAGGGGAGAAGCAGGGTGCAATAATACAAATAATATTAAATAAACAACAGCCTAGACCTGTACAATTGTGACCTCAGAAAATACAATTCTTATAACACCCGTGGACCTTGCCCAGCCTTACTACGTACATGAAGCAATCCTTGGATGTGGGGTCGGAAGCTATTTTTAGGACCAGACTAACCAAGGCGATACTAGTGCAGGAATCCACAGTTAGAGTTTGCTGTCAATCAACCAACAAATAGTTCAAGCCGCTAACAACAACTACATTCCTTTGTCTGGAGTATTCAACAGCTATTCTGATGACTTGCTATTGCGATTGACTTGCGAAGGATTTAGTTTCGAACCCTCTGAGCCTCATGGAACTCCACAAATCAATTAGCACAGAGCCAAAAATATGCGGCAACACACCGCCACGCACTGGGCGATCCCGCGCTCTGGTAACTCTCCACTCCAGCCTGGGCTAGAAAGGCGGCTGGGAAGCTCTATTTGTGCAACTTTCTTTGATTAAAATAGCGCATGTGCAATTAGTTTTCTACTACGGATTATTCACCTCACAACCGTCCAACGAAGCCGGGATTGCTTCACGGATGCACGAACAGGGTGACTATGCCGACAAGCTTGCTGGTCAAACCAACATTAAAAAGCAGTGGCGGGTAATGTAACTTGTCCGGCCTGCTTGCATTATAAGCGCATTTTCCTCCAAGCGGCCTTAGATCCTTTACTAGTACCCATACTAGGCGAAGCGCAGGGATACCAGTGAAAACATGTCAGCAAATATTCCTTCGGCCAGCCCGACTTATCGAGATTCGATAAGTCCCGGGCTTCAGGAAGCAACCATATCCCCCTCATCGTTTGGGTAGAATGGTACTTGCGCAATAACCAGTGTCATGGGCTGTTAAGCCTGCGAAGAAACGGGAAACAAAAATCTTGATGCCAGCTGGGACTGCTTTTTGGAGCTAACGTTTAGCTGCTGCCCAACCGACATTTTTAGCACAGGATGCCACCTGCTGTTAGTATCCGTTCCACTGCGGCTTGGCCGCTGTATGGAAGAACCAACAGGAATCCTTCCAGGGCGGTGTTCCATTGGCCCCTGATAAGTTCCCCTGCTAGGAAATTTGCCGCAATTTTTAATGCAACAACAAAACCTCGGCGGAGTACACTCGAGGTAGTAATAATAATAGCTGTCGATTTCCCTCATTTCCTTTTCGAACGAGGGCATTGCTTTTGCTGGCAGAAATCGTTTAAAAAAATTCTCGCTTGAATTCACGTTCACGCTATTCATTGACCTCATCCTTTGGGCTCTCACACGCATCCATGTCAGCAGTAGCTACGGCCTGCCCTGTTCATTGACCTTTCGTCCCGCATGCTCCCCATAATTATATACTGCGTGCAATCCTCGTGTCTTCACGATGTCTTCCAATCATCAAGATGAACTTCATTTTATTCCCTTACATTCACAACCAACAAGCGACCATCCACCCCAGCGTAATAACAGAAACTCATACCAACCCGTGCCTTCTTCATTAGATCCCCTCGACAGAACAATATCTCCTCCAATACCTTACCAAGACCATAGAGACACGCCTGGTTCTCAGACAATCTCTACCTTTGGCTTAGGAATAGATAGCCGCAATCCCTCGCCTCATCAATCCAGTCCAGAAATCAGAAGAGATACACCGCTCGCATTCAACCCGCTGCTGATGGGCCACACTCCTCCGCCACACAGCATGACCAGTACCCCAACCTTTAATAATGGTAATCCCGGACCTGACAGCCAGCCAAGTTACAAGTGTCCTAGTGCTGGAAATGTTCGTCACAAGCGCATGTCATGGCTAACAATCACCATCTTGGTGCTTTCATTTTATTCTACGTCGCTGTCTGGCTTGTATATGATCGTCGCTTTTATCAAACCCCGGTATGGCGGTAAAATTGGAATGGGTGGCCTTGCCCCTGATACAGCGTCTCTGTTAAGCGCGTTATTTGCCAAGACAATTGAATTGTCATTTGTCACAGTTTTTGTCGCCTTCTTAGGCCAAGTTCTGAGCCGAAGAGCACTCGCGAAACAGGCAACGGGAATATCTATTGCGGATATGTCGATGCGTGGCTGGATTATGCAGCCAGGCAGCTTGATAACGCATTGGCAACATGTTAAGCACTCCGGTCTCACTATTATTGGGATGATCGCTCTCACCGCCACATTCATGGCGTTGCTGTATACGACTGCGGCTGATGCATTAGGTATGATTTGGTCCTATCCCGCTCGTTCCAACGAGTTATTAACATGCTGTTTCTAGTTTCACCGAAACTTAGTTACGGTCCAGAAGAGATCGTGGATTTCGCCGGCACAGTAAAAACAAAGTTCGCAAATGTGCCGTACCTATTAAACGATTGTTTAACTCCAATCCCCAAGGCTGCGGATCCAATATATGGTCAAGGCACTTGCCTTCAGCTATCGTATGTTGGGCAAGCCTATCACAACTACAGAGAATATATTTCGGAGTGGTCCTTGTTATCCAAAAATGGCAACAAGAGTTCAACCGACTTGAAGAATCGCATAGTACCAGCCGGCACATGGAATGACGATATTACCCTCCGAGGAAGTTGGATTCACGAGCAAAATATTATGGAGCTGTCTAAGAAGCATGAAAGAATGGTCAACAATGTCACTTTAGCAATGCCACATGCTGGAATCATTGCAGCCTCGCTTCATCCTCGCAACTCCCTCCGACAACCAGATGACTTCAATGGCCTTGGTGAATTTGCCCTTAGCGCCTCTGTTGTTTCACCAGTTCTTAATGTGCTCTGCGCGGGCATGACAGAGGAAGAAATAGCGCCCCTTGTTTACAACGAATGGCCTGAGGTTAAAGGAACAGTTAACGTTTCTACTTGGCTTAGTTCTCCCCCTGAAGGTCTTTGGGGGGTTGGGGAGAGAGGGAATAAGACCAAGGTCGATGATTTATTCGACTTCAGCGAACGCAAACTTCCACCCATCTTTCCGAAATTGCCTGTTCCCTTCAACACATTAGTGAATGGTACTTTGAGGTACCATGTAAGGGACTCTTTATATATTCTACTTGCATCTCCAGACTATATCACTGAACCTCCATTTGCCCTCTGCGCCATCAAAGCCGGCCTAACGACACAATGCTCGACTCACTACCGCGCAACCTCCAGCGGTGGAAATCTCGCCGCTATCTGCGATGATCCAAACGATAACATGCGCTACAACAAGGACAAAAAGGATATGCCGCTCATCGAGTGGGATGAGAACTGGGAAGACATGAGCACCGAATGGGCCAACTCCCTTAGTCTCGGCACGGGTATTACGGACGGACACGCTAGCAATACTCGACTACTAACCCAACTGATCCCCCCGTTGGATCCGAAAACGAACACATACTCTCTCAGCCAGACCATGCCCTCCGTGGCCGAAGCATTCGCCGCAATGGCTGCCTCGACCCTCCTCATGGCCTCGGCAGGTGCCAATTTCGACCTTGATCGCCCCGATTTGACAAAACTACCCATGGACCAAACTTTTAAAGCCTCCCTTCGCGTCAGCGATTATGCCTCCGGCGGCGTGCAAAAGTGGCAAGGCATCTTCTACGTGGTGCTCGTCCTCGTATTTTTGACAAACTTAGTGTGCCTGGGCTACATGTATCTGGAGATCAAGGGTGAGCAGCTGACGGACTTCACGGAGCCGCAGAACATGTTTGCGCTTGCGCTTAACAGCTCCGGCAGCACGAAATTGAGTGGCGCGTGCGGTGCAGGGCCCGTTGGTAAACAGCTGTCGGAGCGCTGGATCATTGGCATGGAGGAGGAAACCGAACACTATTACATCACTAGTAAGGCAGAGAAGGCGGACTTGCTGCAGCGACAGCTTGCGGAGGAGCATTTGAAACCCACGTCAAGCCCGGCAGTTAAGGAGTATCGGCGCATTTCGCGCAATAGGAGTTCGATGTCGATGTTTAATTGATTGGCTGGTGTTTTTCTCTTTTATTTATTTTCCCGGCTTGGTTAGGCTGGCCTGGCAATTTTAACAATATTTGGTTTCTTGGTTTTCTTTTCGGCTAATCGTTACGCTATCGTCCCATACCCTGCCTGGCCTTGTTGCGTTGGACTGCGAGGGCGGTTCTCGATTTATATGCATCGTCTATGGGAAATATAACCCTTATCCCCCTAGTGCAGATTTCAATATACCCCTATTAATATAATGACAATATAATGACAAAAGCTATTGAATTTCAAAATAGAGCTGCCGCGTAATGTTATGAGCCTACCGCCAACGATTTCGTCCCGCTAAGGGACAATATCAGCGACGGGGATAGTAGACCCTAATACACAAAGAAAGCCATTCGAAGTCCAACCATTTCCTGAATATGATTCCTATATAGTCCAGTAAACCAAGCTATCCCAATTAACCTCATCATGACGGAAGCCCAGCTGGTTCATACCCACCAATTAACACACCCAGTCCAGAACCAGCCTAATAAACGCGTGGCACAGTAAAGGTACTTCAAAAGGGTAAAAAATGAAAAAAAAATGAATATCTGAAGGTAGTAATATATGTGCAAGTACCTGGAAAGAAAAGTAGAAAAGAAAAGGAAAATGCAAAGCCAAACATGCAAAAAGCCGTCCGTAGCTTATGAGATATGACATGGTTCAAAAGATAAATCCAAAACATTCCAGCCATCCAACAAAATATTTATATCAATAGTGCTCCTCTAGCCCTCCAAATGACCCCAACTTATCGCTGTCACATTTAAACTCCGGCTCATACGCCTTCTTTGGTAGAATTCCTGCGTCAAGCCCCTTCTTATAACTCCATTGCACGGCAGTCTCAGTCTGCCAAGTCCAATAAAACCACCCGTACCCTTTTTCAAAGGCATACATCTGCGCCTCAGCATACATCTGCAGATATTTCTTATATGAGGCGGAATACGTGGACGGGTCTCCATTGGCTTGGTCACAGGAACAGGGTGGGCCCCTGACAGCGGGATCATCTGGCGGCCATTGGGTCGGACAGTGTGGCTTCATGACCTGATCTTTTGCCTGTGGATGATTCATAGTACCGAGCCAACGGCTACCGACGTCGACGTTGTTGAGGAATTTAGCGCAATCGGTATCGGCTTGGGACCATTCTCCGCAGATTGTGGGGCCCCAGCTATAGGTTTGGAGGAAGAGAGGTTAGTTTGAAAGCCTTCATCAGGGCGAAGACATCTGATAAAACAAGAAATATAGATAAAACTTACCCAGTACCCTTTGTGTTTGACTTGGTAATCAACTTAACCCAACTCTCACAGACGAAATTCAACTTCTCACGATGAGGTAGCCCAATCTGACCCGTATTAAAAACCGTATACTGATGTGTATCCAGCAGTAGATTATCATCGACATCCTGCATTATCGTTTTCCACTTCCCAAGGTTGAGAAACCCATCTGCAAACGCAATCTTCGCGTCTTTCAAACCGCTCTTTCTGATTATCGAAATTGCCTTCGTATTCCAGTTAATCACAGCCTCGACGTCTAGCTTTAGCATCATCGGCTCGTTTGCCAAGCCATAGATTGTAACCACACTCTTATACCGGTCCTGTGCGAAGAATGTAGCCAACTGTTCGTGGATTTCGTGCGCGCGATTGCCGTTCTTGGTACCGTCAGCACCTTCTAGCCAAGCGATAGAACCCTGGCGGCCGCTGTGATTCCATCCGTTCTGACTACCCGGTGCGCCATGCATGTCAAGCTTGACTCGCAGGCCGTACTTCCTGCAGTACTCGATAGCCCGGAGAAGATAGCGCCAGCCAACCCTTTCGACGTAAGGATCGTCATCGTAGGTTTTAACGAGCCAGTAGGAGTAGGGGATGCGGACATGATCGAGCCCAGCATCTCGGATTTCTCGAAACGACTGCTCATTTATGAAGGTTGCGTAATGTTTTTCTAGATACTGGGCCGCATTGGGTGCAAGCTTCTTGCTGAGGGTGTACTCGTCAACCACGTTGTCTTTATAGGAATATTTGCTAAAAAACGAGGGGGTGATGAAGGGTTCGAGAGAGAACCAGCCGCCAACATTGACGCCCCTGATCGGCTGTTTGCCGTAGGGGAACTTCTTGTTCAATGGAGGGACATGCTCGTTTGCTTGAGCCGAGTCGTCCCAGGCTAAATTCAGCCCCATAATAGGGAGGCCACCGACGGTTTCAGCGGTGTATGTGACATTCATGTCCGCCGTGTCATACCACATACGGGGATCGAAGTACGTTTTCTTAGCGCTCTCCTGTAATAATTAACAATTAGTATCAGCCTATCCTTTCGCACATGATTACACGAAATATGAGCAAAACAGGATCTTACCGGGAGAGTACTTGGATCAAAGTTCTCCAACTCAGTCCTTGGTGGAGGCGGCTCCGAAGCTGGGCCACTCGGCTTATCCCCAGAGGCACCACCGGCATCCTCACCACCCTTATTCTTCGACACCACAGCGGCAATGGGGATGATAATAATCAGCAGCAGCGCCAGCACTCCAGCAGTAACCCATAGTTTCTTCTTCTTGCTCCAACTCGCAAACCCACCCCCTCCCCCATCATCACCTCCTCCGCCTCCGCCTCCACCTCCTCTTCTCCCTTTCTCATCCTTCCCGGGGGCATTCCGCCCTCCGCCTCCTCTCGTTCGCAGCTCTGGACTCCTCCCCTCCTCTAGGAAAGCACCAGAAACCAACCTCCTCCCAACCCATCCCTTACCCTTCGCCACCTTTTCAACCGAAGTAGCCCTCTCCCTCTCCCTCTCCCTCTCCCTAGCCTCCTCCCTCCTCCTCTTCTTCCTCTCCTTCTCCAACAAAGCCTTCTCCTCCTTCGCAGCCTTAGCCTTCTCCACAGCCGCCATTTTGAACTGCGCCGCATCCAACTTCGCCAGCGCATCCACACTGAGCAATTGTGTCGCACTATTCGCCGAATCGGTACTGACATGCTTATGTTTATTACTGCGCACTCCTTTTTCTTTGGGACGATATTTCTCCTTTTCCCTCCTCCTCCTATCTCTCTCCCTATCCCCCTCCCTATCTGTTCCAAAACCACCCCGAACATCACGACCGTCATCGTCATCATCTAACCCCCGCCGCCTCCGGTCCCTGGCGCGCGCCTTCGTCGGACTTTCCTCGTCCGCCGTACTATCCCTCCGCCGCCTCCCCTCGCGATCCCGTTCGCGATCTTTCTTCTTAATAGGCGACGTCGCAGGTGATTCTTTGGCTTTATATCTCGATTGCCTTATTCCGGTATTATATGTGTTATCAACAGCTCGACTTCGACTCCGACGCCTCTCGACGCGGACGGGGCTGGGTCTAACATTAGGTGGACGTGCAAAGTTCGGTCGCGAGTCGACTACTATGACTGCTGATTCCGAGTCCTCCCCATCGTCATCGTAGTCGTAGTCCCCAGGGCGCGTGCGTCGTTGTTGTTGCGGACGTTGCGGTTGGTGTTGCGGCGTTCGACGAGCGGGTGAAGGGCGAGTTTGAGGGTGGGAAGAGGAATTTCGACGGGGGTGCCTGCTCCGTCTTCGATCGTCGAAGACATCGTCGTCGTCATCATCGTCATCGTCGTCATCTTGGATATCGTTCTTGGGATCATCGTTGGCGTCAGAGGCATATTCGTGTCTATCCTGCGTGTTTCCGCGCTCGTAGCGGTACTGTCTTCGATCACGGTCTCGAGAGCGGTATTCACCCCGCTCTCGTTCGCGCGAGTGGTGCGGCATGCATGCGGCTTCTGCTGTTGGCGTCTGTATTTAAGTATGTATTTCTACCTGGCTTCCCCAACGGCCAGTGCTTGAATTGTAAAAATGAACTGGTATATCTTCCACTCGCGGGCTTCAATTGCAACAACCGTATACCGTACACGAGGTGGACTTTAATATCCTCCACAAAAATGACAACTTATGCCTCCAAATCCACCATCCCAAAAGCTCACACACAGAGAGAGAGTGTGCAATGCAACGGGGCGCAATGTAAACGATTGTCGGAGGTCCAAACAGGCAGACAGTTCCGTGTAGCCAACCCAATCCAGCCCAACGCAACCACAGTCACTACAATCCCACGCTCGTTTAATCTAGCGAAACAACCAATTCGACCTAATTTCAATCCTTGAACGGCGGAGCGACATGCGCAGAGGGGTTGGTGAGAGATCGCGATGTGTAGGTATCTATGTTATTCCCCGTGGGGAGTCTGCGTAGACAACGAGCGAGCGGATACGTGTCGAGTAAGGATGGAGGTAGGTAGCTGAATATGCCCGCGATGTAATTGATATTGGTAATTCTTGTTTTTATTGCGGCAAATGATGTTTCTTGTCAATAAATAAATCTGCGGCTACGCGGTCTGGATAGTTAAGGAATTGAGAGGGGCTAGGCTGGCTGGCCGAAAACAGACGGGCGAGGAAAGACAGAAAACGACGTTCAATCTAGTAAAAAAGATTGCAATAACTAAAACAGAGAAACAGTCAAGCCAGGAAAATAAAAAGAGAGAGTTTCGCTTGAATCTAATAGGTAGATGTGTTGGGAAGAGGAAATACAAGTATTTAAATGTAAAAGTCGTAAACTTGTAGGTGAGATTAGATTGCCTCCACCTTGTCTCGGCGCTGATCCAAGCCAGAGGGGACGAGCCACCAACATCAGGCTTACAACTCCAAATTCCGTACATGCAAGAAAAACTCTAATAATGAATATATTTCATGTGCTTGTCTAATTCTAACAGCAATGCAAGACTCTTAGACTCATCTCAGTTTTTCGTTTCTGAATTCTGAAGTGTTTGTTAACCACATACTGAATTGGGTTGTCAGATGGTTGCCGCAGCAACGGAGCATAAAAATATATTCGATATATATACATATATATTTCAATGGATCAGGAACAGAACAGAATCCGAACCAGATAATGGGAAAACTCAAAGCGGAGAGTACCTGGGCATATCATTCATAATGATAATATACTACCTACTCTTTCGCTATATAATAATGGTCGACTTTAGCTTTCTTTCTATTGAGTCTGAGAATCTAAACAGGCATAAAACGTAGGTTGGAGACGAAGGGGTCCCGCGCAAAATGATCAATAAGGACAAGAAGGGTATGTAAGGTAGCGTAGACATGGATACATGGGGCTAATGTAGATACTGTATGTGGGCAGGAGCGGAGAAAGCAAGTAGTTATACATCACTTTCGCGGCCGTCAGTCACTAAAGCGGTGGAGATTGTGTTTTATCAAGCCGGGTAGGGTGTAGGAGAAGGAGAATATCATGGCTAGTAGTTAGAGGGGAAAAGAGGAGGTAAATAACAACAATATTCATGTTTATGAATAGGATGTAAATCCTAGGCAAAGCAAGACGCTAGAAAAATTAAAGAAAAGATAAAAAATCAAAATCAAAATCAAACTCAAAATTCGAGATTCAAAATTCTGCGCCCGCGTACATAATCTAACAAATCAAATGTTTCAATATACGGCAGGAAATAGAAATGGGTATGTAATGCAGGTATGTGAAAGAGAAAATAACAAACGGAACAAGAAACCGCCAAACTAACAAGCCATCCCTGAATGTATACCTAGGTAGTAAGGAAATAAATAGAAATCGAAAAATGGAAATCGAGAAATTGATATGAAACAAACACAAAGTCATCAGAAAGGACAGAAAATATTAAAAGTAAAATATGAATATGGGTAAAAGGGGGAAAAAAAGGGGAGAAAATACTCCGTAGTTCGCTTGCAAATGCATCTACGAAGAAACATATCAACAGAGAGAATATTGTGTGGGCAGCAAGAAAGACGCTTCTTGCCCATCCCATGCACTCCGTACCATAACGCGTGTTCGCCGATCCTGCTGTCATTATCTCTGCCATCAGAAAATTCAGGGCAGTGGCGCCTTGATGCTAGAGACAAGCCGTTTTCCGATTTGATTTTTTAATTAAATTTTTTCACTTAGATTCAGCCAGAGTCTTATCGTTGTTGTAATTGCCCTGTGTGGTCGTAGAGCGAGAAGGCCTTTGCGGACATTGCTGACTCCCTTTTCAGCGCCATTTGCGTTAAGTTGGTTAAGTCGTTAGATATGTGATACTAGAAATGTGTTCGACGTCATTATAGGCGACAGCACTCCGTTGCCATGAAAAAGACAATACCAAATGCTGTATAAAATGGTCGAAATCAAAGTAGCACCATGTTGCGCCGTTGAAATGATAAATTGCAGTCGGCAGCGATCCAAGAGATCCTAAGAAATGGGTGGTGATAACCAACTTATTCGGTCATCGAAAACGCCTCATTCTCAGGTCAGTATGACAGCAGCATTTGCCTTTTCGGACCAAAAATTTGAGTGGTGAGCTTGGATCTGATGTTCTGGTGGCTGAACCTGTTAAAGACTGGCCGGGGGGGGTGGGTCATCCTGACCGCCAAAAAGCATGACCACCAAAAAAGTGATACAATCGAGTAAACAAAACCCGCGCGGCATTCCGACAGCATTTTCGAATGAAATTTCCCAAGGCAAACAGCCCTGTCAGTAAAACACCACATCCCGAGCCCAAACCAACTCTATTTTCCACTCCGCCGCAGAACCCCAGTCAAATCGCCCCATCATGAGATTTTCCATCATGGTCGCCTCATCTCATCCCATTCCCTCATTAAGCGTCAACTGCTGATAATCTGTCTCGCACCCTCCTTACCAAGCACACCAGGTTCCATCGGCTTCGGGCTGCGGTCACGACCCTTCTTGCGGGTAAGAAACGAAAGCATTCCACTATTGGATCCAGAAGCGGTCCGGGCTTTATTGTTATCTCCGCCCTCAAATCCGTTCGCAGGTGGTGTCGAACTGTGATCTGCAAGATTACTCCAGCTTCCCGTCTCCTCCAGTACCATTTGTACTCCACCTCCTTTGCTCATGTTGCGGGTAGCACCGCGGGGACGTTGAGGGACCGGCGGCGGTGGTGGACGGTACGGTTGGGAATGAGGTTGAGATGTGGGTGCAGGCCGTGAGCGCCGGGGAGGGGAACCGGATCGTGCTCCGCTCCGATGCTTATGTGGTTCGTATGGGTAGCGATCGATTTCGGAAAAGGAAGGAAGCGTGTCGGAAGCGGTTGATCGACTGAGAGATCTTTCTGTCTGGAGTGAAGGCGAGCCACTTGCTGAGCGCAGCTGAGAACGGGGCTGGGAGGGTTGTCGTGTATGTGATCGGGTGGTAGTGGTGTGAAGGCAGTCCTCGGGGTTACTAATACTACAAATGAGTTCTAGTTAGGCGATATGGGGGGAAGTGGGGGGAAGGGGGAATCTAACCTAGACGCTGCTATTGCGGCTGCGGCAGTGCTACTGAGCTTGTCAGCAAAAATTACGCTCATAGTCAAGGGCGAAGGAATGATATACCCTTGATATGAGACCGTTGTGTAGTCGAACGGCTCAAACATGGTTTCTATAACCCGATAAAGCTGGTCTTCCCGTATCTCCTTCGCCGTAGCATCGTCCTTCAATTCTGCCCTTGGTTTTTGTCGACGGGCGCGTGCTTCCAATGGTGCTTCTTCTAGCAGTAGTTCTTCGAGGTCGTATGTCGCATCAAAATTCGTCTTTTCACTAGAAGGTATGAATATGGGGAGGATTTCTTTTCGTTCCAAGGCGCCAAAATCAATGTCTTCGAAGAATGGATGGTCCTCGAATGTCTCAAAGCCAGTCGCGCCTATCCGTTTTGATCGGTCTTTTTCTAAAAGAGATGCGATCGCTCGTAGACAAGGAACAGTGACTGCGGGGTTCGTAACGTAGTATTTTGGTTGCGCTCGTCGAATGTTTTCCGATAATGTTTCATGGCTCCGTCCCTCGAATGGGCGCTGGCAATCCGTTAGCCATATTTAGCCAGGTCTTAGATATCGGGATCCTCAACGTACCTTATTATAAATGCACTCGTAAAAGGTGACACCAAGAGACCACCAGTCGACTTCATTCAGATATCCGCCCCCTTCGAAAACTTCCGGTGCCAGATATGCTAGCGTGCCCGATTTGCTTGTAAGTGGCTTCGATGGTTTAAAGTCTGAAGCAACATTCTAAATGGCTGTTAGATCCAATGCCGGTTTTTATCCGTTGCACAAATGCTACTCACAAAGTCCGCCAAATGAACATGTCCTTCGGAGTCGAGCAGGACGTTATCTGGTTTTAGATCCCGGTGGATTATGCCTTGCGAATGTATGTACCTCAGGGCACACGCCAACTGAGCAACCCAAAATCGCACGGCATCTTCTGTGAAAGTTTTCCTTGATATATGAAAGCGAAGGTCGCCGCCATTCATTAGGTCTACCACAATGTATCTATATAATATATTAGTATATCTCCCATTATCTCATGGTGGCATAATCGATGAAATTTGGCGGCATACATGTACTCAATGTCCTGGAATGAATATCTCAAGTTGCAAAGGAACGGATGGCTTAGATGCTCCAGCATTCGTCTCTCTCGTATGATATTTCGAACGCTCTCAGAACGCACAACTAAAAAAGGCAAATGTACTGATCAATATTGCGCAGATAAAAGGGGTGTAGCGGGAAAAAGAGCCTACCTTCATCTTTCCGAATGTATTTCAGAGCGAATGTCAAGCCACTATCCTTGCGCTCAACGATCCGTACTTTACCAAACGCACCTTTTCCAACGACACGTAGCAGACGGAAGTGATTTAAGTTGACTGTATGAGTGTTAATCGATGAGTTTCTAATTAGGTGCACAACGCCAAGACGGTGTAATAACAGAAATAACAGCCGGGGGAGAGGGGGACGAACCTGCATCTGAATAGCACACTTGCTTCCCTTGGGAATTGCCCATTGCGGCCCCGACAACCCTTTAGTTGCCAATATCCAGATTCCAGTCTATCGTTGATCCTGCATCACCATTAGGAGAATAGTGTTCGAAGGTCCAGTGGTAGACGAAGCCTCAAAGACTCGAGTGGTTCAAGCAGATTTTGCGCAAACGCAAAAGCCAACGATTGGACGAGTTCTCGAATGGCGGATCGTTAACCCGGTTTGCCTTGTTGTTCAAGAGTGTAGGAAATCTGGAGGATCGCGCAGAACGACAGGGTTATGGCGAGAAATCGAACTACAAAACAGCTTGCTGGTTGTTAATAGAATGAAATTGGTAATCCATCAACGATTCGACTGCGACGAGTCATGGAAGGTAAGATATTGAAGGAAAAAGATCGAATGCGCCTGGCTGGATGATGGCTAGACAGAGTTCCTGTCAAGAACCAGTTCCAGTTTATTCCACCGCAGGCACGAAAGACACGCTGAGAATTCAGAGAGCTAAGAAGACACAGGAATGTAAAAAAACAGAACCCGGGTTGAGTAAGGGAGTAGATATCTCCCGTGGTGCAGAAGAAGATGAGGAAAGCGGGGAGAAAATAATGAAGGGTGAATGCCAGACTTGGAGACGGTGACACAGACTTAGAACAAGGGGATGTGGGATGTGGGATGTGCTTACCACAGGGACGAGAAGCCAAGAAGCCGTCTCTATTTAGATACTGAGGTCGGGGGTTTTCTTGGGCTTGTCAATTGAGCAGATTGACTAAACTAAAACTGGAGGAGAAAAATGTGGAGAGAAGTTGATAGACAGGAGTCAAAGAGCTAGTGAATAAATGAATGCCCTTCACCAGCAGCTCTTGTTTTCCTAAACGGTTGGATGGCCCCGCTACCTAGATCAGATCGAGCACAGTTGGCCTAGGACACCAGGATTGTGAAGTACACTCGGAAAACAAATTGGATTCTTTCTTGGGAGAGGCCGACGGTTGAGGTTGAGGAGGAGGAGGAGGAGGAGGAGGAGGAGGAGGACAGGGGGGTCGAGTCTAGGGGGAAGAACACAAGCCAGCACAATTCTCTCTGACCGTCGAGATAAGATATTAGATATACAGAGAGAGAAAGGGGCAAGGAGTTGGCTGGTAAAGAAGAGCCTGTTGTCAGCTTGAACTTTGAAGTTATGAATTTAGCCGGCCAGGGAGGAGGAGAGTGGATTGATGAAGGTGAGGAGGAGACAAGAAACCTTGGAAGACGCTGAGCACTCACTAGTAGTATGACGATACGGCCCTTGGCTTATAATAATAGCGAGAGTAAACTAGTAAATTAACAGCGTCAGTTCTTTGCTGCTACTTCTTCAAATTCTTTTTCGTTGTCTTCTTCTTATTAATGAATGTTGTTTATTTCCTTTTCTTCTCGGTATATCCCTCGAGCCGGAAAAAGAAAATAACAATACACTGGATTCGACTGGAACACCAAATTTTGCTGCATACTATCAGTGTATTATTGGTATGGTATCATACTAGCCTGTAATATACCGTATTTATATAATTATCCTCTCCATTTTCGCTTTGTTTCTGTTATCCGCTGTATCAGCCTCATCTATATTAATTAACTTCTTCTCCTTTTCTTCCATTTATCATTAACATCATCAGCAACAGCAACAACGTTTATGACCAATGCAACATCTTCGCTTTGAAAATGCATCTTGGGCCGCAGCAGAACTAAAAAACTCGCCTCCCAATCAAACCCGCAGCAAGCTCACATGGCCTCGCGTGCGAACTTCCTCGTGGGCGCCACGTTTTGAAGTTGTTTAAACCAGTCCCAGCCTGAATTATTCAAGCCGCGAGCCACCCAATCACCGCCCATCCTCAAATGCCAGTCTGCACCAAATCCTGAAACCGGCCAACTAGCCCCTACAAGGCCCACGCCTATCAATTGGTTCGAAGGCTACCTGAGCCTGCACCTCCCGAACTCTCGGGATACACAACGCAAAATCCAAATAGGAAATAATAGGAAACGAAAAGACGCCCGAAAAAAGAAAAAAGAAATCGTGGCGAGCACTTTGGCCTCTTGATTCTGGCTTACTGACGCCAGAGAAAAAAAATTGTAAAAATTGGCTTCTACTCCCATTTCGAGAAAACTCTCCGATTCAGACGTATTCCTCGTGTCTTATTAGTAGTGGAGGATCCATACGAGCAAATCAACACCAGACATGGTCCAGCAATTTGAACAAAATCGGCAATGATCGCTCGAGCCCGTCAAGCTGACACTGGTAAGCCGACGATCGGAGTCCATCCGGAGCAGACAGCCAAGAGCGCAAAAACAATTTGAGCCCTTTATCTTAGGCAAACCGGAAACGGAAGATGAAGATTTGCCGCCCCCTTCCAGCAACAATAGTTCTGGAAGAATAGAAAATCGCGAGAAGCCAGCTAAAAAACCATGCACAATCACCTACGGATCCGTACGCTATCCGTTATTTTTATTCTTCCCACGCCAGTCAGCAGCGATCAATAATCAGGCTGACTAGAAAATAACTCTAGGAGCGATTGGCTCTGGGTTTCCCCGCTAGTACACTGAAGCAAACTCACTAATCCAACAGAGACGAAAAGTAGCGAAACCGTCCTCCCAAGCACAGCAAGATTCCTTGATGGGTCCGCGATCGTCAAGTACATGTACTTGATCACTTCTAAGAACCACTCCATACCTAGGTATCTAATAGCCTACAAAGACTATCGTTGCGGCCCATTAAACTTCGAGAGGCAGCTCGACTTTTTAAACCTCGGGATGCCCTAAAGTTAGGACCGAAGCCAGTGATTCAGCAAAATGCCTTAGCCAAAAAATATACTCCGTATACATCCCAATTAAACAAACCCATGTCAAACTCCATTCTTGCCTATTTTGATGTTTGAGATCGGCAGGGCTAACTTATTCATTCTCCTGAGACAACCCTTACTACTCCATATGAGGCATAGCAAATCCACTATTCGCATGACAGACTGTGCCAAGGAATATTTTAGTAGGGGGATTTGTTTTCAGCCAGGCAGAGCTTGCTCCTGATACCTGCGCCGGGGATGGCTGGTATTTTGGAACTTCTATGAACCCATTTCACGCTCACCACGGCCGTCACAGTGCTGCGATATAACTACCCAAGCGGACTCGGTATTTCCCGCATCAAATAAGACCACGAGAGTTGGCGCTGTCAAGGTTCTTTTCACTGAAGGAGGGCGTCTGATGGCGGGGCACACTCTTAGCCCAACCCAGGCCAAGCACGGCCTGACCGGGCTGACCCTTAACCTAAATTATCAGTACCAAAACGCCCACAATCCAAAATCACCCCTGGTCGCCCGACTCGCCGTCTTCACAAGGACACAATGGCCCGTGATGATGATGAAACAAGATCTTGAAAGAAGCTGGCGGCCTGAGTACTGTATTGAGAGAAAATTCGCTGAGGATTGAAGGTTAATCTTGAAAGGTTTTGTTGCCGCCCATTGATCCGTTGGCTTGGAGATGGCGGGTGCTGTTGTGTCTGAGCGGAGGGGAGCAGACATACGCAGTACACCATCCACTGAGGAGCGGACTAATGATAGTTCTGACTGGGGACAGTTTGAACGCCATGCTACCTAGGTAGCTTTTCTACATGTCATCTTGCAGGGGTTTTGTTCCACGGGCAATAGACTGTTTTCCAAGCAAACGGGACATATTTCGGGTCTGATACTCTGTAGAGTATTGAGAATAGAGTTCAACAAGCAATTCAACAATAATACCTCGTATGGTTATTTACATGACATCGTCATGAAAAGAAAGAAAATACTAGAACCAAAGTTCTATGCGTCAACCAAGTGCCACCACACCTGGCCAAACATTATTGGGCTATAATCACCCATCTTTTCAAAGCTCTATCTTGCCATGCGCTCCCAACCATGGAAAGGGAAATGCGATCGCAAAAGAAAAAAACATGTACGTGACACGTGTGTGAAGCGCAGTGCTCCATTTTTGCTTATTTTCTAGTCGATATCTCAACAAAAATTGCCTTTTGGTAGCTTAGCTCGCCAGCCTAGCCCTAATGAAGCAAGAATTACAGGAATTGAGCTCCCAGCCACCACGTGGGAATTTCTTCTTCGAGAAGGATTCTTTTCTGTAGCTTTCCGTTTCTCCAAAGTTTATCTATTTGTTTTGGTCCGTTTTGTTTTGGGTCGGGTTTCTTGGTCACTGTGCATGCGATTGGCTTCTCAAAAATATTCCCCTAACATGTTTGTTGCAGTGGCGTTTGAATATTTAACCAACCGCGCGCACTTGTGTTTGGGTAGCTCGAAGAACACTGCGAAATGTCAGAAAATGATCAAACCTTATGAATATGTGCCTATGGAATTCATGCACACCTCGGAATCCGCACAACCCTTAATACCCCCTGGGATTCAGGCACAATTATCCCCGGACTTTACCACCGGATGGGCCGGATTGGCAATATGCAACTAACAAGCAGCCCTAAAGAGGTGGCAGAAAAAAGCCGCTAATTTGTCCCTAGATCCTGTCCAAACTCCAGTAGCATCAAGTCAGTATCATTATTGCTTCAGTCTTTCACCCAGCCAGCCAACGAACCTATAACTCATCATCGGATATCAATTCCCAAAATACCCAAACAAAGGACCACCAATTCCTGAATTCCCGACATTGCTTCCGTTGCCGATTTTGCCTCCATCTTCACCGCATCTTGAAGAGTGACGCCCGTGGATTATTTACGGTAGTTTACCGAATACCTGGAAACGGCCACTGCATACTGCTACATACGCATGGCCTACCTGCCACCACTTTTAAACCTCATACAGCTATAAAAACATGATGATTAATACCGCAGGTACCATTGCCACTGTTACACCTTCTTCTATGCCGTGTAATCTACTGCATCTGGCTGAAGAAGTCCGTTTCGGTTAGTTGAAAAATGCACAGGTAACGAGCGGTGCGGAATACAGACACATGTGTGAGGAAAAGGAAATTGTGAGTTGCGACATTTTTCTCCGTTTGCGCGTAGCACGATGAGCTTGAGAACCGGCTAATAACTCGAAAGAAATATGGAGTGGAAACGGAATAGAACACATCATGCAATATAGAGATGCTGTGGATAAATATCATTATCCACCTAGCTATGTATTGCGCAATTTTAAGAGGTAATAATGGTTCCATATACCTCTTTCATGCAACAATATATTATTGCTGGTGGGGAATTCTGGTACGTGGAGGGTTGCTCAGGGCCTCGAACAAGCAACAGAGCAAACCATATATTTGAATTAGAATAAGGGATTGTACGGAGTATTTATTCTGTACTCCCTAGTGCACGATAATATTATACTTGGCCCCCACGTGTAGAAATATAATGAAAAGCCCAGAATCGTTTTCTACCAATTCAAATTTCAATCATGACATCATTAACTAAAAAATAATAAATTAACAACATAAAAACAGAGACATGGTTGCTATGTGATATATTCTCTATCATGTCGTGTGTTTTTTCCCTTCCGTCGCCATATGCACCGCACACCCGTAGCACATGAACTAAAATTATTAAGGCAAAAAAGGGGCAGCTGCAGAATCAGAAAAGGAAAATAAGAAAAGGGAAAAATACCCAGCTTCTAGAAGGAATTGAAGCCAAAAAAGACAAGAAGAAGAAAATACCCCTTGTTGAAAAATCTTGATCCAGATTATTTCCCCTATGTAACATACCGTACCCAAAACCATATCCAATCCAAATCCAACCCCAAAAATCCAAACCAACCACAACTAACTGACTGGCAATCACCAACGCAAACAACAGAAAATGAGAAAAACTTCCAAAGTATACTAAGTTCTTTTTAAAGCATAGTGGGACAGAATGCTTAACAGAATTACTTTACTTGGTCTTCTCTGAAGTATCTAACCTCACCACCTCCGCCCATAAACCGAGCTCTCAGGTGTGGGCCGCCTGCTACCGCTAGAACCAGTCTTGCTCTGCATAACTGGCGGCGTCGCTCTTCGACTCTGTTGAGACATGGACACACCATAATCCAGCCCATCATCGTCATCTCTCGACCCCAGCAACCTCGTCTTCCCCGTAAGATCCAGCCTATGATCATCATCACTGTACCTCGCGCTAGCTTCATGGCTGAAGAGCGCCATCATGTCCTTCATGGTAAGTTTGGCCGCGGCGGTCTTGCCCTCAATGGTAGCGTTGGCGAGTTCGCGTTTGCGTTCTTGAAGGTCGACGATGCGCTCTTCGACCGTGTTTTTGATGGTTAGTTTGTAAATTTTCACGTCGACGGTTTGGTTGAGGCGGTGGACGCGGTCAATAGCTTGTTCTTCGACGAACTGTAGGGTTGAGCAAGTGTTAGCTTGGCCTTTCTTTTATTTATTTTGAAAATAAAATAAAACTGTGGATGGATTGGGTGTATCATACCGGATTCCAGAACGGTTCTAAAATGACGACTCTACTTGCAGCTGTCAGATTCAATCCGAGAGAGCCAGCACGCAAGCTGCAGAGAAGTACTCTAGTCTTCGGGGAATTGCGTAGCTTATCAAGACTGTTTTCTCGTAGATCGTTTCTCATTGCACCATCGTAGCGCGCATAACCAATATTAGAATCCTTTAGGAACGGCTCAATCTTATTGAGCATGGAGGTGAAGAAGGAGAAGACGATGAATTTGTAGTCGCCAGACTCTTTTTTCAGGATCTTCATAAGATGTCTGATCTTTGTCGAGGCAAGATGATCTGGGGTTTCTGGGTCATCATCGCCTTCATCATCGTCGTCACTCTCGTCCTCACTCTCGTCCTCACCATCGTCCGCTTCCTCGCTGTCCTCGTCAGAATCGAGGTTGATAACATCCGTTGTCTTTCCTGGGCCTTTTCTAGTTCCCTCGTCTTCATATTCGTCGGTTTCAGAATCGTCAGGCCCTAACCAGTCTCCGCCACCTTCAGCATCCTCGTCATCAGTTCCACCAGCCTTCCCAAGATTTTCAACTTGTTGTTGATTATTAGGGACAAGCCATTCTCCGTCATCCTCCTCATCATCGCTGTCAACGACAAGACGCTGCTTTTGCAACCGCGCTCGACGGGCTTCAGAAATCTCTCCGGGCGAATTACGGACTGTGGACTTTTCTTGATTATTCTTCTCCTTTAGCTTCTTCTTCTTCTTTTTCTTGTCACCTTTTTTCCGGGGACTAACGACTTGAGTCTGCAGGTCAGCCTCGCATTCCGCGCATCTACTAGCGCCGCTTATAGCTTCCTTAGAACTCAGCTCTGCCTGGCAAACATCACAAAGTTTAGTCATGACACTTAGTCCACCCATAAGATTAGCGATGCTATCGATATCTTCTTCCTTGGGTGTTTTAGACTGGCTGCTGCCTCCAAAATTGTTCATCAACACATCTTTGTCCTGGGCAAGATCACTCTTAACAAGATCAGGATGGTTGCACGCCTGACGAAGACGAAGCAGGAGAACCAATGCGCTTGCATAGTTGATATTATCGCCACCAATCATTCGTTCCAAAGTCTTATCAGTCCGCTGTTCTAGACGTTTGTAAAACGCCCGCTCCGCGGGCGTAAAATCGGCCTCAATCTTCAGCACCTCGCGATTAGTTATTCTAAATCCGTGTGACGATTTGATTTCTCCTTTACTATCAACCCTTCCTTTACCCAACCCGCCATCTAATTTCAAGACATCTTTCGTTCGACGCTTCATAAATGCTTTAAGGTAAACTTGTAATCTCCGGATGGCTAAACCGCCCCGCCCATTGTTTAGTGGTTTGGTAATTTGCTCCCGCCATGCAGCAAGATCGTTGTATGGTTTAATTCGCAGGAAATTGATCAAGCTCTGTAACTCGTCCAGATTATTCTGCATCGGCGTACCAGTGAGACACCACCTATATTCGGACTTCAGTGCACAGGCAGCCTGGGTTGCTTTGGCATTGCGGTTTTTGATGGTGTGGGCTTCATCAAGGATGATTCTGTACCAATGGTTGGCGAAGCACCCCGTAGGCTTCTTTTCGGAGGCTGCATGCTCGGAACTGAGCGTCCCATAAGTAGTAATTACAACATCGAACTGAGATAGATTATCAGCATGTTTCGTCCGCTGGGTCCCATGGTATATACAGATACGTAGTCGGTGGGAAGCTTCGACTTTAGTTTCGATTTCGGATTCCCATTGTTTAATCAGAGCAAGTGGTGCAACCACCAGTGTCCCTTTCCCGACTTCAGGGGGGATTTTCTTTCGTTTTTTCTCTTTGTCGTCGACAGTCACTTCTTTCTCCTTTGGATGACGAGGGTTCGTAAGCATCAGTGCGATTGTCTGAATAGTTTTGCCCAGACCCATATCATCAGCGAGAATACCGCCTTTGGGAATCACGCCTCGCGTCTTTTTCACCCCGGATTCCTTATCTCTCATCCACTCAACGCCTTCGCGTTGATGAGGAAGGAGTTTGATCTTTAATCCTTCAACTGTGCCATCGTCTTCTTCTTCTTCTTCCTCCTCTTCGTCGTCTTCCTCTATATCAGGGGTTCCGCCAACATCAACTTTCTGAAGTTTGCTAGCCAACTCATTGACCTCGTCCTCAATTTTCTTTCGTCGCTGCCTCGTGCGAGGTTTATCATCATCCTCCTCGAAAGCGCCCTCCAATAGAGCCTTGATATTCTCATTTGCCTTAGCCGCATCAACATAACTATAAGCGTCGATGGCACCAAATTCTTCCTCATGATGCCGGGCATTTGTCGCAGTGCCCGTAAGATCAATGAAATTCTGCAAGTTGCTTAACGGCTTTGACATCTTCTGTTTGATTTGAGAGCCGAAGAAGGGAGTGGGAGCTGGTTGCGTAGTTCGGTTGACATTTGACGGTCTAACTATCTCGTATACGCTGTCATCATCTAATACTCCTGGTCGAAAAGAGCTATAATCTGATGGCTTTACGGGACGCAAGGGGTCGTATCCTGTATATCTCTGACCCAGGGAAGAAGTACTGCCTCCAGGCATTGGGGCAGTGGTTGGCGCCTGGCCATGATTGGATCCATAATCCTTCCCCTGATGTTGTACCTGGGTTCGTTGTGGAGGCGGCTGATGATGTTCGGGACGTGGCTTGTTGGCTTTTGGGATGATGAAAGGGTTGCCTTTGCCCTGATTTAATGGCCCTAGGGAAGCTGGTTGCCCAAATACTGACTGCGAGAGCTGTCTATTCTGGGGTTTGTCGATCTTTTCTGTTGGAAGACCGGAGGTTTGTGGGGGCTCTCGTTCCTTCACCATTGTTGCAGATTCCTAGATCTTGCCTGAGCTAGGGTCTTCCGGCGGTAAGAGCCAATATTCTCACCAGCTGGTCGTAAGGCCAATATCCTTCAACAAAATCAATCCCAACGAGCCAGATCGTTCGCTTGGAGATATCTGCCTGGAAAAAAGAGACCTGTCAGTCTGCTGTCCTTATAAGAGGTAGCCTATATAGCCTATGAGTCGGCGATCTGGAGGTGAAAATGTCCTCCAAAAATAAAAAACGGCTGAACGCGGGGTAGAAATAAAAAACCAACCTATTTTCATGGAGATCCAAACGCTTTTCGTACCTGTCCAGTTCCCAAGAACAAAAGACTCCAATATCTATGAGTATGTCCAGCAATAACAAAGCAAGCTCCAGGCAAACGGGCACACTGTGCTGGTTGTCCAGGTATCTTTTCAATATCTGACTAATCGCGAGCTCTTGGTTGCTGTCATTGGTAGCTGGAGCTTTGTGTTTTGCTGGATTTGGATGTCATGGCAACCAGAACGCTTAGTCATATGCCAAGCCTCCAGGGCTACAACCCGTTATTTGTTTTCAGACCAGAGGGTGGAGAGCGGAAATCTTGGCACTTGGCATATATTGCTTTAAGATATGCACTTTCTGGTGCATTCAATCTCTCTTCTGTTAATAAACTCTGTAGAATGCACAAGAACAATAGAAGATAGCTTCTAGCTAATACTCCTTTGCTCTTGTTGTAAATGTTAGCTTGATATTTAACACTGTGTCTAATATTTTCTCTAGGTATATATACATAAGTACCTGGGTATATAAAACTAACTGCATAATCGCCTGCATATGTCATGTAATCCTTAGAAACAATATTGTCAAGTTTAAAATGGAAAAAAAGAAAGAAAAAAAAAGAGAAAGCCAAGGTGCCATCACATAGGAGCCCAAAGAAAAAAGCAAAACGAAAACCCCACCACAATCCCTATCGAAGTAACTCCCCAGAAGACGTGTATATTCCTCTAATATATAGATACCCAAACACGAAGCTCCAATGCTAATATGCATCAAAAAGTACCCGAAGTTCCGAGTTCCCAAAGCGACGAAATGCTAACCCTTTCATCTATTCCAATTCCATGCATTAAAACTCCCCAACCACATCCCTCAAAAGCTCCGGCACAATCACACTTGCGTCGCCCTGGAAAAACCAATCCTCAGGCAACATCCCCCCCCCGAGGCTCGTCATTGATATCTATATTAATAACCGCCACACGCGCCCCCTTATTTCGTGCCCTCTCCACATATGCCGAGGCGGGGTAAACCTTCTCAGTGGTCCCGATGACAAGCATAAGATCAATCCTATCCGCATCCTCAATCCACTTATTAATAGTATCTAGGGTCTTCCTCGGTAGCGTTTCGCCAAACCATACAACGCCCGGTCTGAGGATGTTGGTCCCGCATTTCGGGCACTGTGGGAGGTTTGCTAGTGTGATGCGTGGGATGGGTACGTTTGCGTTGGAGATGTCGAGCTCTACGCCCTCCCCGTGTACTGCTGCTGTTGCTGCTGCTGTTCCTGTTGCTGAGGCGGTGGGCTCGCCTTTCAATTCCATGGTGTTGTAGAGAGACTTTGTGACCTCTTCGCCTGTTTTGTCGTGCGCGGAAGGGACTGGTTCAAGAGTAGCTTTGGAGATTCCAAGGGCTGGCACGATGGGGTCGTTGTAGTCTTGTGTAACGTATTCACAAAAGCTAGAGGCGCATTTTACGTCGAAGAGGGAGCGATAGAGGAGGTAGAGTTGGGATTCCGGATGTTTGGCGCGTGGGGAAAGGCCTGCAACATGAATTGCGAACCATCTTTAGCATTCACATCGCTTTAATTTGGAGCATATCCCATGCGCCGTATAGTTATCTATGTAAGTATGATTGATGATAGACAGAAATTCCATATATTCGTACCATCTACACTCAGGCTCAAAGTAATGAAGTTCGGATTCCTTTTCGCCAACTCCGCAAGCGCGAAATGTGCTCTATTCGGTTTCGCTTTTAGAGCCATATGCCGTCTATAGCTATAGAATTGCCAAACGAAACATGGATTTTTATCGAATGCCTCTAGGGTCGCGAGAGAGATTGCAGGATAGGACCGCCATACGCTCCCGGCTCCAATGAAAGCCATAACATTTTTAGAGTTCTGAAGGCACTCCGAGAAGGATTTTCTCTCTGCCTCGGACACGATCGAAGTTCGAATTGCGGACGCCATGACTTGTGGGAGCTCTGGGAAGCTGAGGTCTGAAAGGCAGGGTTTGGGGCGAGAAGCTCGCTTTTATATAGTCAAAACCTTCGCTGATTAGAGGGGGTTGTTTTCCTTTGCGCCCAATTGTCCTTGCAAGAAACACACAATGAAGGCAGCGAAGATATAAACTTCATGTGAGCTGACCATGTTCTTGACAAAGAGTAGCGCTGCTGCCTTAGCCTGTATGCGGGTGCGGGTGCGGGTGCTGGTGCGAATATCGCTGTTGGTGGCGTAAGTTAGCCTAGGAATTGGCTATCTATAAATAATCGGAGCACCTCCCTCCAATTATTACCTACTAGTATTTTAATTATTGGGATCCCTTACTGAAGCGTACGAAGAAACATTTCTATTAATTACTGTTGAAGCGTATGTATGCAATCATAGCAAATCGTATATATCCTATTTACTCTCACTACCTACAGCTCCCATTTAAACCGTCGCTCTTAAAATAAAATAAAACCATCTAATAGTTAATCTTTCTCTTCCTTCGGCAACCCAACCACCGCCGCACCACGTGCATACGCCTTATTCCTCTCATTAACCTTGTCAATAAACCCCTTAATATGCTCTGGCACCTCTTTCACCTCATTCTCCGGCGCGGGAATCGGCTCCCCCATCACCTGCCAAACAGGTACAACCCCCGTCCACACCCTGCTCGTAATCTCCTTATTCTCGCGATCGTACTTCTCGTCCGACACACCACCATCCCTAATCTTCCCACTGCCATCCACAATCCTCACCCGTAGGATCGTTGTCGACGTCATCTCTACCTTATTGGGTGGCACGCGCGTATTATCATACCGATCGTCCACGACAGAGTTGGTCACTAGCTTCATGGCCCAGTGTTTCTCTGCTTCGTCCGTCACAACTTGTGCGTAACCATGTAGTATAGCGGAACGGTAATTATAGCTATGTGAGTTTGGGGTGAGGGAGAGGATGAGGCCGTCGACGTGTGCGGCGGAGATGGAGACTGGGAGTCCCTGGTTCTCCCCTTCGCCTTCGCCCTGACCGTTGGCTGCGCGCGCAAGGTTCATGATTCGCGAACTGACGTAGCCATGCAGGTAGCAGTCCAGGGGTTCATTTATGTCTGCGGATGGATATTCGAATGAGCCCATCTGGCCAATCATGGGGAGGATGGCGGGGAACGGGTCGTCAGGGCTTGCGGGGAAGGAGACGTGCAGGACGGCGCAGTCATTGATGATGGAGTGAATTGGCCCCAAGTCGTAGGTTCCTAGGTATGACGTATTAATTGATGGCTGTCGAGATGTAAGTGTATGTATGTAGGTGTATTCAGGTCCTTACCTCGGTGTTTGTACCGATTCATGGTGTTGCTCGGGCGCTTTGGGTAAACTAATGACTTCCCCATTGTCTCAATTGATCGAATGCGGGTACTGTGATGTGCTGGTGGTGTTGTAGTTGGTGATGTGATATAGGTATATAAGTATATGAAAGACGAGAACTGGGTACAGGCGCACCTCTCACCGGAGGGGGGGTATCAGAGTCTGAAAACGTTTATCGAGGCTTGTATGGATCTGGAACAATATGAAAATGAGTCTCGAGAACATTGGAAACCCAAGAAAACCGAGGAGGATCAGAGTCTTAAATATCCATGCTCATCTGCACTCGATTTAACCGTCCTGTCAAGTATGACTCCTTATGTTGGAGGGTAAGTCTGGGTTGCTATTCGAGGACGTTCACCGGCGCACTTTTTGACAACCCCACCATGATGACATTTTCCTTTTAGCTATCGGCCGGGGAAACTAGAAGCAAGAGATAAGCGGCTATCTCAAGCTTCGGGTTGCGACCTCTAGTAGATGCAGCCAAGGTAGGTACCAATCAACAGAGAGCTATTGAACCTCGATGGGAAAATCCAAGCAACAGGTCCCAAAGTGTGGGTGAAGGTTTTCGGCCGAAGCAGCCTATCGGGATCAGATTTCGTATTCGGCGACGTGCTGATGGCTATTTCTAAGCATGCAACTGTATAGTAAGGATGTCAAAGACCGTCCATACGACAGGAAAAATATCCTAGGTAGATCTAAATACACTATATCTACGCAACCATGACTTATTTTTGACCTTCTATATCGTTCTATGTAACTACCCGTTTAGCTATCAGCATCAATTCTCCACAACCTCCACAACAACCCATTTAACTGTCCATGCCGGCTCCCCTCCAATCTTCCCCATCACGCTTCGGCTCGCCTTATTTTGCAGGACAACATCCGCAAATGCCCACCCATGATCATCATCTTCTCCTCTGGCCATCGTACTGCCATCAGGTCCAGATCTAGATCTAGAGGTAAACACTCCCCCATCATCCCTCATCCCGAACTTCATCACCTCCCTCCCAATCACCTTCGCCAACCCGCGTCTGCGGTGCTCCTCTTCAACATGAAGGGTACACAAACTTCCATCCAGCCCCAAAAAGGCCCACGCCACGGGCATTTCCCCAAAGGTACAGCCAGAGCGCTCGTTGACGATAGCGTCAGGACAAGAATGTATTATATTATCAGAGGAGCCATCATAGTAAACGGCTACACTGGGCATCTGTTCCAAGAGCTCCTTCGATCGCGGGATATCCGTGCGACTAATGACCAGGTCCAAATGCCGCGCCTGAACTCCCAGACGACGGTTGAGGTCGTGAAACCGGTAGCCAGGGGGAAGACCATTATTCCTATTATTGTTATTATTGGTATTACTGTAAGATGCTCCAGCAGGCCATTCCCGGAGAGCATCATATGTAGACCGGTGGAATAGATATTTCATACAAACCCCTGTATCATGGGGAAGGATGCGGATCTTTGGTAAATGTGGCGGTATCTTTTCAGGGGCTGCCATCGTGACTCGTAACAGATCGTAGATGCCTGTGTGCAGGGTGCCAAACTTGAATGATGCCGGCGGATGGGGCAGGATCTTTTCAACAGATTTCCCTAGAAATGGAGTTTGCAGAATAGGGCTAAGGGGCTGGCTATATCCATTACTCTGCGATTCTAGATACGAAATATATGGCGGGATAAGATTTGTTCGGATGTATGAACATAGAGAAAGAAGCTGAGCCTGCATTTCTGCTGCAACCACGGGTTCGAGAGCGAGTTTGCTGAGTTGATCTGTGTCCGATGAGTACTCCTCTGTAGCAGACCGTTGTTGAATAGATGGTAAAGAGGCTTCAGCTTCTTCACTTGAATAGAGCCATATTTGGGTTTCGCTGCCGACATAGACATCCACATATGCAACGAGCCATGGTGAGAATGAGTTGGCAGATGTGGATGCTGGCGTTGGGGGAAATGTTGCAAGAATTTGTGCTGTTTCTGAGGGGTAGATAATGGAGTGCTGGATGCGCCTGAAGAGGGGTCCCGAATAGGGAAGATGGGCGGAAAGGAGGGGGAATATGGAGGTTTGTGGGTTATCGTGTTTATGAATAGTTGGGGGAGACATTCTGCCTGATAACTATGAAGATTGAATTTATATAAAAGCACAGAGTACGCAGCAATCAGCTATTTCATCTCCATCTATGAAGAAAAGGGGCCAGTAATCTGTTTAATTTTGACCTCAGGAGCAATATTTATATAATATTTTTTCAGCTCACTAAATTCTTTAGCGCTGACACCCAGTTGGGGATGGACACAAACTACCTTCCTCACCATCCTCAACATCCTACACTTTAATCTATAATTATGTCCTGGACTTACGGAATATAATCAAAGGATGACATACAAGACTCTCCTGAGTCTCCTCATGATATCTTACCAGGTACCAGAACGGACTAATGCCGGGAGACTTGCCTGCAGTTTCAAAGTTCAACTTCTTTCAACTCAACCCATTTGCGTCAAACATATATTCATGGAGAGCATTTTCTAGAGAGCATTTTCTAGGTAACTAGCACTGCTAGGTATAGACGCAGATGCAACAGGCTGACAAATAACACAATGTACTCTCACCCTGTTCGAAACATCTCTGGTTCAGCGCATTGAATAACTGATATCTGCACTCCCGCCATGAGTTCCCTTTCTAGACCCAAGAGGACAGCCAGGGAGACCGGACCTAGTCCAAAATCAAAATGGAACTTTGGAAATACGGCAAACATGGGAGCGGGTCTACTGCTTTCTAAAGCGCACCTTCACACCAATTGAATTTAACTGCGAATATGGCGATGACGCAATCGATATATTTGACTGGAGTGCTCCCGGGCCTCAAGAACAAGGCTTTGTGCTCTTGATATATAAAAACATGACACTGATGTCTCAGTGTTCCAGGCCATCGAGGCCAGTGGGCATATTGACAGCTCATTTTGTACAGTCGTAGAGCTGATGCCAAGAGCCGTCCTGGATGGTCTCGCACCAACTGAACGTGGCGAAGTCGTGGAAGTCAAGTGGCACGCCTGGGCGTTGCAAAGTCCACGCTCTGTTACGATAGGCTGGCCGACGGGGACTTTTGCCTACCGCTTTTCGCTAGGAAGTTGATGGATCATTGCTCAGGGGTGACGAGTGGCAGGGGGAGATGACTTTTCCCCCTTGGTCTGCAGAGGGCGATACGGAGGAAGACGGAGGAGATTACGGGTTCTGTCATGGGGAATTTTCACAAAGTGAGTGTTATTGTCCGGAGGCATTGCACATCGCCGCGAGTACTGACTGGGTTTACGGGGGCTTTTTCCCGAAATGTGTTGAAGCCCTGCTCTTTTGCATTGTCGAGGAATCTGGGACAAATATAGGTATCCTGGTCAACCTTGGAGAATGAGGATGTGCATGATAGATGGCTCTTGTCAGATCGCCAGGTATTTCATGATTCGATCCTACAACATTTGGAAATCCCCGAGTTCTACGAATTACCATCACGTTACAGGAGATGGACAAGAGGATGCAATATCAGCTTTCACGATCTGTATTCGACAATTCTACAACATCTGTTAGATTATGCTAGGGGGTTATCTCTCTAGATAAAAGGACAAAAGCAGAGCAAAACAAGGAAAAGAAAAGAAACAGTAAGCCCATTGTTACCATCTGCCTCAAATTGTTTATGGCCGCCACCCATAATTATAATCGATTACTGTGCTCGAAGAATGAAGGATATCTATCCCCCGTGTTTATCCTTCCAGTTTAAGCCTTATGGTAGGGCATTTAGACATGCAGGCCTTCCTTGGAGCAGGCAATACAGTAATCCTGACCTGTGGAGATCACTGCACCGCACCTCTTGCAATCTGTGATGGGACATGTGATAGGGTGATGGAAGTCGGTGGGGAGTCTCCTGTTAACTGGTTAGATGTAATAGATGCTTCCTACCTTTATAGAAGTGAGGGGGTGAAATGAAGCTTTTGTGCTTCGGGGACATGATGAATGGATCTGGAATGTGGTGGGCATCATTTGAATAAACCATGTAAGGTAGTTAACCGGGCAAATGATGCTTGCGACAAGTGGAGGCTGGGTTTTATTTTATGTTGGTCGACTCGCGTTAACGGGGTAGAAGTGGTCGATGTTGCTGCCCTGTGATATAATTCTCGTGTGTAGTGTAGGTACGAAACAAGATTGACAAGTTCACGAATGCGGAGGAGTTGTATTTGGAAGAAGAGAGAGCTCTGTCCTCATCTTGCAGAGGCATTTTTATACTCGGGCCTTGCCTGGCAAGTTCTCTTTGCGCGTATGTGGTGTCGGAAGGGAGTATTTGCAGTGAAGTCCCTCTGCGCTTGGAGGATTTCCTGACTGGAATATCTGCTGGCGGAATTAAACGGCCTTTGTCGTGGTTCCCCCTCCTTGTATTGCATTTTCGTCCGCCTTTTAGCAGTTGTACTCAGTAACAAGAAGGCGAGATCCGGGCGGTGGTTTTAGAGAGTATATTTGGCGATATAATGATCCATCATAGCATTCTTTCAAGGAATCATCCCAGATTTAATGGCTTTACATGGAGCTATCCTGCTCGTGATTGAAAGATTCTGACTAGGATGAACCATACGTCGATATAGAAGAGTGGAACATGGTTCAGCTATTCTCGAATTTTATGTTGTAAAATATTGAACGCTTATGTTCTCTTAATATGTTCCAAGTTGTCAGGACAAAAGACATTGTAAGCTTTCTTGGCAAAACAAAGCTCGTTGAAGGTTTGCAAAACGAAAGGACGAAGAAAACAATCATTCTCATACTATACTGCCCTCCACCTATAGCAAATATTAAAAGATCTGATTTTGTAGAAATGCAGATAGATATTCAGAGAACATTATCTCAACTCGCTCAACAACAAATTTTCTGCCTCAAGGAACAACATATCTATACCTCAAGTTCACCCCCCAGCATTCTCACCGACCTCCTGGAGGAAATCGAAAACCTTATACCTTAATCGATGCTCTGCCTCCACTACAATCCAGCAACTCAGCATGATCATATCTTCCGTGAGATTTCCTACGTGCGGTCCATCGGAGTTGAGATCCTTCTCATCCTTCGCGCGGCCCCTCCGGTTACTGGCTATCGCATCTACCTTGCCCGTAAAAGCAGCCATTGAAGATCCGCTAGCACCATGGCTGTCACCAGTTGGCAGTGCATACGCCTCTTCATAAACGCGAAAGGTCCCAATGAACAATTTCTTCTTATTTGGTGGCTGTCCGGTTTTGATTGAGCGGTGGTAGTGTGCTGAACGGCACTTTTCAAACGTTGCAATGAGGGCATGATCGGAGGTACGGATGAGCTATGGAGAAGAAATAATTACCATATGCATACTATATCAACATACCGTGCGTAGGTCACAATAGCAGCACAGTGTAGCTACCTTCCTTCGCATAGTTTTCCATGAACACTAACCTTTAGGCACTGCGACCAGCCCTTAACCCCCTTCATGAAACCCGTGGCAAATCTCCGTGTACCTGACCATCTATACCTGGTCCCTTCGACCTCAAACTCGATCTTCCTTGATAGCCCCGATCGATGCAAACGCACCAGTATCACCTTCCCAGAAACCGGCTGCTCATCCTCTAAAGGCTCTTTAGGCGGTTTTGATCCTCGGCAAAAGAGTTTGCGCACTTTCTCCTTGCGCGCATAGCACTTTGCTTTTTTGCGCCGTTCCTCGTTCTTGAGAATCTCGCTGACACCGTCGCCTAGCCAAACTTTGAAGGAGGTCCACATGGCTGTGCGTTTGGCGCGCCCGATGGCCGTCGTCTCAGGGGTATATTTGGGGTTGTCACCCCGGTAGAAGACCGGCACCCATTCGCCGGCATGTCTGTGCGGCACTTTGTTGGTTACGAAGTACTGGGCAGATTCCGTATCTGAAGGGGCGAGGAGAGCTTTGCGACCGGGGTACAGGCGGGTGTACACGTGGAGAGATTTAGTTAGGGTCTGGGAATTGTGCTCAGAGTGCTCTTTCGTAGGTGTTATCGTAGCCATTGTGAGAATTGATATTGCAATGGTCTGTAGTTGCTAATAGGAATGCCATAAAATGAAGTTGTTTTCATTAGGATAAGAGGCCCGTGAAGAATTGTCCACAGCCATGCCATCATTCATTATATAAATATTTGAGCCAACTATGAAGCAACTCATGTTGTTGCATGAGGCTGTTCCTTGGCAAATGATCTTCGCTGCAATACGAGCTATCTCCTTGAATGAGTTAAGCTGCTGCTCGCATTACACGGTGCAACTGGCCGCAGTGGCCGGTTAGTTCAAGTCTGTGCTGTGCATGGCTGTGTATCGGCGCAGATCATTGAGGTCAATAATGAATTATTAGTCATGCCTTGAAAGGCTCTCGCCGTGCCTCTGATGTTTCACAAGACGAAGCGAACAGTTTGACTTAATAGGACATTGCAGTGCTAGCTGTCCCCACCCCATTTTTTCAACTCCAGAAACATTTTCCCCATATATTTTTACCCCTGTGCCCGGACATGTGATAGAGTGGATCCGTCAGTGATTGGCTGGACGGTTAAATTAAGCTTAATTAGTGGAGCCATGTATTTCGAGTGGAAGGTTTGAAGCACAAACTAACTATGGCCAACAGCCGCTCTGTGTACTTATTTCTGTGACCAAGGACATTTGATGTTGTCTTGATAGAGTTGAAAAATGCACTTCAAAGGCCATCTTCTCTTCCTTCTCATCTAGGTTGCAGAGAATAGGGATCCCATCTCTCATAAATACCCCACACGAAGAAGCTCCCATTCCAAATGACGATCAACAAGAGGATTCTTTCGTTGAACTCCGGTTACTGGCCATGGTCAACATGCTGCCCAAAATTTCTTGTTCTTGCAGCTGTCTTCAAGTATTATATGGCCACAGCTCAGATCAACTTCTAAAGTGGCTAGGTGCTCCCTACTTAGGTAGATATATCAGCGCAATCCCGGATGCAAAGGCTGCTCGATAAGCGCGGGACTTAATTTCGCGGGCGTGGATCGGGGAACAATCTCCCAGTGGCTTCTTTACTTTCGAATGATTCACTTTATCGCAATAGATGATGGAATGTATGCAGCTGGTTTGGGGAAACTTGGCTGTGACGGAAGAAGTTTCCTTATAAGAAAGCCATTGGAACTCTCTAGTGGCTGGACCATTGCCCGATTGCAGAAAGCTCAATTGGGATATATGGAAAACTGCAAACATAGTCCGTAGGTAGCTCGCGGTTTGAGTCGCACTGACCGGTTGGCTGATCCCCTTCGAGAGAAGGAAGTGTGTAGGAATGTGTATTGAACTACTCCGTACGGAGTAGTGCCACTATAATTCTGTATTGAGAAGTAAACCGTTTACGTATTTATAAAGAACTTATAAAATATAGATGGAAATTTTTTTATGTGTATGTTTTCATAATATTCTGTTGTATTTTAGCCTTGTATTTTAGAGCTACAAATGTATGGGTGTGACAATACAATACAGGTCGATGGTTACCAAGATTTTTTTTGTTACCAGAATCGTCACCTCCTGCCAATTGCAATGATGTCGATGTGATCTCGGCACAACCAAAAACCATGTCGCAGACTCTCCCCTCCCTGCGCCAGTGGGCCCGTTATGCGACCAATTCTCCATTTAGCTGTAGTGGCAGGGGGTGTCTGTTGAAGAACGCTTTCAATGGACGGCCAGCGCGACGATTCTACGCTTCAGTGTCCGCGGCGGAGCTCCGCTTCGGACAGCCACTTCACGAAACACATCCACACATCCTAAAAGCTGGGGAACGTATGTGGGACCCTTATTATATAAAGCAAGAAACTTTAGATAGCCGGGAGACTGATCTTGTCGTATTGTTCTCTTTCTAGTGACGCCTGGGATCACCGCTCTCGAATATGCCCATCGCCGCTCCAAACTTGCATCAAAGCTGCCCAAGAATGCGATTGCCGTCGTCGCCGCTTCAGACATAAAATATAGATCGGGAAGCGTTTTCTACGAATACCACCAAGATCCAGATTTCTTCTATCTCACTGGTGCGGAGAACATCTCTACTGCATCCTCTGGCTGGGACGTTTGCTTATGAAGGTTCACCAGGTTTTAATGAGCCCGGCGCCTTAGCTATTATTGGTGGGTTTTAATGTTGTTTGCAAAATGCTTAGAATCATTCTGATCCATACTAGGAAACGACGGTTCGGAGGCTGATCATGTCTTTCACCTCTACGTTCGAGAGAAAGATCCAAAAGCGGAGCTCTGGGAGGGTGCCCGGTCAGGAGTCCAAGCTGCGATTGACGTTTTTAATGCTGACATAGTAAAACCCACCATGCATATACTTCATTTGGATTGTGCTGATCTTTCATTTTCCTGTAGAGCGGTAATATGGACAATATAAGCCTTAATCCTCCATCGATCCTTTCAGATGCATCTGCAATATATACGGACCTCAGACTTACCGACCCGTCGCGATCGTCATCATCCCGTTTCTTTTCCTCGCTCAAAAAGGAAAATGGTATATTAGAGAAGATTGTCACATCACACAAAATGAAGGCATTGCGCCCAGTTCTCAACGAATTGCGCATCTTTAAAAGCGAGGGAGAGATACAAAATATGCGGAAGGCGGGACAAGCTTCAGGACGCGCTTTTACAGAGGCTATGAGAGAGGGATTCACAAAGGAGAAGGATATCCATGCGTTTTTGGAGTATCGATTCAAAGTGAATGGCTGTGATGGTCCAGCTTTTGTGCCTGTCGTTGCTGGTGGCCAGGTAAAATACGTTCTTCCTCTGCTTCTTGTGATGTTATTGCCAGCTAATATTTATTTATAGAATGCGCTAAGCATCCACTACGTCAGAAACGATGATGTGCTCAGGTATGATGGTAACCCGGCCAATTTATGGATGTGACACTTATCCGTACTCACGTAGAAATGAAGACATGGTCCTTGTTGATGGCGGTGGTGTATGGGCACCGTTTGTCCCTATGTAACTAGGTTTCTGAGTTTACTGACTGTACTTTAGGAATATGGAGGCTACATATCTGACATTACGCGCACCTGGCCCGTTAAAGGCAAATTTTCCGACCCACAAAAGGAATTGTACAATACCATTCTGAGCGTGCAGCGTAGCTGTGTATCATTATGTCGTGCATCTGCTGGCCTTTCACTTGACATGCTCCACGCCATTGCAGAAAAGGGCTTGCGAGAACAGCTCAAGGCACTTGGTTTTGACGTGTCTGGAGACGTGAGTGTTCCCACTTCTAATCTTAATACTTGGTTCCTGTCCCTAACTGCCCCCTCCTTTACAGGCTATGGCAACTCTGTTCCCTCACCATCTGGGGCATTATATTGGCTTAGATGTCCACGACTGTGTGGGGTATCCAAGAACTCACGAACTTGAGGAGGGGCAGTGTATAACAATTGAGCCGTAAGTCTTTCTGTAAAATAACTTTCGCGAGGATGCCGAACTCACAACTAGCAGCGGTATTTACGTCCCCGATGACGAACGGTGGCCGAAACAATTCCGAGGAATCGGAATACGAATTGAGGATAGTGTTTGTGTTGGGGAAGATAACCCGCTTATTCTGACGACGGAAGCGGTGAAAGAGGTAAGAGAATTATAGTGAAATTTCCCGCCGGTTGCGTTCTTTGCTAACACGAATGAAAGATCGATGACATCGAAGCCCTGCGATAGAAATAACTTTGCATTTTCATAATGTTATAACAGTGTACTATACAATAGAGGAGCAGTAAATATTGTATTCCTTGCTTCGTCGTGTTTTGTTTGCTAGTTTCTAGGAAGTTGTCGATAATGGAAGAACAACTATTTCGTAAATCTATCTATTCATAGCCTCATATGAGATTTAACTTCAAATTCTTGTCCAAACTCTGTATATATCACCCCTTGCGACTGTCCGTAAACGGCGCTAGTAGGGTTAGGGTTGTGGCTCTCACGCCCCCATAAAAAGGCGCGCCTCCATTGGCTGGCTGACAGCGCGGTTTTTGACGAGGAAAACAACCTAAACCCCGACTCTTCTCCAAACAACCAGCTTCAACCACAGCTGTGTACGGGGGGCTTGACAGAAATTCACGCTCGACTCCTCTGCAGGTCCCCAAGAGAGCTTCTTTTTATCAATTATCCGTATTCTATTCCTTGCTAATTGCTGCCTATCTCTCTTTTTTCTCTCTTGTCATGACCGCGTCGTGAGCTCGGGCTACCTTTGATTTCACGACGTGCGGTACCTCGCGTGCTCAACCTTGGGACAGAGATACCCCTCCCTTCCTCCCTCCCTCCCCCTCTCACTCACTGTCGAGATATCATTTATGTATACATGGCAACAGTATTTATACCACCTTCACCTCAACCATCGATCGCAATGTCAAGCCGCCGGGTCCCCTTGGTCAACGTCCCCAATGGCACCAACTCACCGCATCGAGGTACGCTTACCTCAATGAAGCGGACACGCCCCAGCCACTCCCAGGCGGAGATCTACTTTATGCAGCCCCCACCGAAGAAGCAGATGCTAGAGAAAGATGACGTCGAACCAACCAACAAGTCCCCCCGGAAGCTGGTGGTGGCCGGCACAGAAGGGAAGGTGTTTACGCGCAAAAATAACAATTCCCAACCTACGGCGTTCGAAAGGAAGCTGGTTGCGGTGAGGGATAAAGACAGGACGAATAATTCACGGGGAACAAAATATGATAGGGCTGGTGGGGAGTCTCTGGATAGTATTCGTCAGTGGCAGAAACACTATCGCAAGGCGTTTCCCCAGTTTGTATTTTACTTTGAGAGTATACCTGAAGATGTCAGGAACAAGTGCTCGAGGCAGATTATGGCTCTTGGTGCTGTAAGTTTTTTCTTCTATTTTTTACGCCTTAACTTATGCAAGCAGTATCAGCCGTGATTTTCGCTAGGATAGCTCTGTTTACGCAAAATTGAATATATATGGTTGCTAATGATTTATACAGACGGAGGAGAAATTCTTTTCCAAGGTTGTGACACACGTCGTCACTGCTCGCCCAATTCCACCCGGAATCGATTCCCCAAATCCCACAGAGACATCCACCGGACATGTTCATTTAAACCAACAAAGTGCAGATGGATCCGTCCAAACCGTTGACCCGTCCCTTTTGGAGAAGAATTTCGAAACCAGTCATATCAATCAGGGAGTCGGGAGACTCAGAAAAGCATCTGAAAAGCGACCCGGACAGGAGGGGGATGCGAGGCGGGATAATAAGGATGTCCTATATCGGGCAAGACAGATGAATATGAAAATCTGGGCTCTGGAGAAATTACAGCGCGTGATATCTACGATGAACGATGGGGACAATACTTCTCATCACGGTCATTACACACGTAGCAATGGCACGGTATCTGGAGCTGGAAGGGGGAGGGCTGAAACGGATTTGTCTCAGGTCCTTCGAAATGAACGCCTGAATGGCCCTGCAGATCGAGATTCTATCTTGGCGTCGAAAGAAATTATTCCTTTCAAAGGTCCATTTATATACATTCATGATTACGAAGAGAAGACTCGACCAGTCATGGTTCGCGAGTACCCAAAGGTGGCCAGGCGACAGGATGGAGCGTGGCCACAGTTTCGAAGTGCTGCGTTGGGTAAATGCCCATTCATCGATGAACCGCCATCCAAAAAAGAATTGGAGAAGCGGAAAGCTGCTGCTAATCAGACAAAAGATAAGCGGCCAGCCCCGAAGGCAAAATCTACGACGACTACGGAAGCGAAGACAATGCAGCCCCCTGAACGCTCTGTTGAGAAGCGTGCTTTGCAAGATGTGCAAGGAGGTGTGAACCAAACTCTCACACGGGAAGAACCCATGGCAGCCCCAAAGAGGGTTGAGACTCTCTTAATGTTGCCAGCAAAACCAGCCTCCCCTCGTAACAAAGGGTTTGAGACGTTCCCCGGTACGAAGGCCTCCCTGGCCACATATCTAGCCCGAGAACCAGCGGCATCTGGAGTCCAGCCATCAAATATCACGTCGGCAATCAGGTCACAGATGATATCATCTACCGCAGCGGCCCCAGGCGCAAAGGCAGGAACAAGTAAAGAGGTGCACGAATTGAAGAGAAAGGTTCTAGAGAAGGGAAACAGTGCCTTATCGATGAACGGAATCGCCTCTTCACATCGAATGACGGATATTTCTGGCGCTCTTAGAGCGTCCAGGGCTCCAGTGACAAGAGCAACGAAGAGCAGGACCAATGGCAACCTCGATCAGATCGATGAAGACGGTACCACCCAATCAGAGGAGGAGAAAGCTCAGAAACTCCAGCAGGCCAACAGGAAGAATAGCAACACAGCGCAACCCAAACAGAAGAAGCGTGATCCTAAGCCAGGATACTGTGAGAATTGCCGTGACAAGTTTGAAGATTTCGAAGAGGTGAGCTACAGCATAATATTCATTTCTCTGTTTGGTTACCATTGCAAACTAACTAATGTGATCTCACAGCACGTAATGACGAGAAAGCACCGCAAGTTCGCATTGACCATTTCCAACTGGACTGAGCTGGATGAACTGCTCCACTCTCTCGAACGTTCGCGCAAGCGCTACTTACCTGAGGATGAGGATAATTGGTGAAGCCAAGAACCCCCCAATTGACACACAAGATTACATGCATTCCCGGGCTTTTTTGTTTTCTTTCTAAAGAAATCTTTTGTGTTTATTAGAGGGAGCTAGCTCATTTAGCGTTTATCAAGGTTGTTTGTTCTTTCTTCATTCGCTTCGTACATTTCTTTTTCTTCCAATCATTATTATTTGACTAAATCCACCACACCAATAAGGTAAATTTAGTACCTTCTGTTTCAAGCCTTCTCTTCTTATTCTTTATTTCTTGGAATATGCATATACCGAGGGCACCCGATACTGTGTTCTTCTCTACTCTCTTCAATTTCTGCGGTTACTATTCTTGTGTCGGTCCATGTCCAGGGTCTTCAACAACCAAGTAACATCAAACGTTCTGGCTTGTTAAATACCCCATTTCCGAATCAGCATCATGATCCTTGAAAACTCCCAATAACGCGATCACCTCATGTCGAATTAGAGTAATGTGCCACGGCATCATGGCCTTTGGCCATCGAATGAATCTAACCACTTTTCTTTTCCATTTTGGCGTTCCTCATTCACGTATATATTTCATCTTTTGATTCCGGATCTATTCAATCAAGACTTGATTCTCATAGGCACCACATTTGTTCCCACTTCCATTTTCGATTTTTTCTCGGCTGCTGGGCTTGCTTATTGCGAGTTTACGAATATATGCATGGAGTTAGCCTATGAAGAAAATACACACTTTGACAATGGGATTGAGCATCTATTATTATTCTGACCGTGTGCTTGATATTTTATTTCAACAGCCTTCTCCCCCCCGATCGAGTTTGAGAAACCTCCATAACTCTACAAGAGCATATTGCGGATGTTTCCAAGGTCGTGATTTGGAAGCTCCACTCCTCCAGCCACATCTCCACATACACGACTTCCATTGTTATAAAGAAGTTGCTGATCATTCATCAATAGGCTGCTTCAATTGAGACATGCACAAGTGTATAGGCCCGTATCACCAGCGAGGGTTTTGAGCCATAGATATGGGCAATACATAGCTACCAAAGCTGATGCGCACCCTGGAAAGGGATCGTCTTGTGATAGCAGGGTGGTTTTAGGAATGCTCTCGTAGGGATTATTCTGGCGTGAGATACCATTATAAAAAGATAATTGATGGTCATATTTTGTTTATACTCTTTTTATTCGTTATATATATAATACCTGATAGTTAATGGGTGAGTGTTCAGGGGGAACAAGGATGATATTTGGTATTAATAATGATTGCTCCCACTCCACCCTCTGAATTCATAATGGGCAATTTGTTAGCCTTACCCCCGAACCCCGAACTCCGGCCCAGCCCGGCCCTATCAGTATTTACAACTCATCGGCTGCACAAGACTGAGCATCAATATATTGACAGCTTAAGTTCATTGTCGCTGTTTGAAAATAAGAATAAAATATGGATAGGTATAGTTTAGAATGCACAAAGTGCACGTTCAGGTTTACTCAGAATTCAGTATTTCTGGTTGTTTACATGCTAACAGACCTATAGAATCCTCCTCCCTTATTCAACATACTAAGAGATGTATAGATGGTCAGCCTTGAAGCCTTCATCAGAAAGCTTGTCATAGATGCTCGGCTGCGAAGACACATTGTGATTTAAGACATTAAACTTGTTTCAGATGTGCTCTTCAAAAGACTCTCTGCCAGTATCTCACTGCTGCCATTACTTCTGAGCCTGCAAGTCCAGAAATAGGTGTTGAGGACCATGAGCTTTCACAAAAAGATAGTCAAAAAGATACTCATACACCACAAAGCGATGCCCCTCTTGAGTGTGATTTGAACCTAGGGTTTGAACTCTCTACATCAGAGAGTGAGTCTTTATATTTGCATTCTCTCTTATCTTCACATCTTGAAGTGCTGGAAAATGAATTAACACCCACATTCAGAGACTTTATCAATCTTGATACTCTAAACTACAATTATGAGTTAATTAGAAACATGCTCAATCTGAGCAGCAACAAATTCACTTAATTAGTACTCTCAGATATGAGATCTGGTTCTGCACTGAAATTGTCTCAACATAGTATGAAAGTGATTCTTCAAGTGACTCAAATATAGCCTTGAATGATGATCAAAGATAATCAATTACTCTCTATCATACATTATTATCAACTCTTGAATGTAAATATCTCTAAATGTCTGATAAGCTGTTTTATTCTGATCAAAATGTGAGATGAACAGCAGTGTGAAGCAATCAGCATTATTCAATAAATAGTGAAGAAAGAGATGCAAGCCATTATAAGCTTGATATACTAGAGAGAAAAAAACTTTTATTTTGAGTGAGAGTTAGTGCTGTTAATTTACAGTTTCAAACATTTAATAAGTGAGATCTCACTACAGCACTACAAGCTCTGAGAAGTATAAATGTGTATATCTTATTTTCTTCTAACAGTTAACTATCAGTTTCACTATTTGACAATAAACTGATCAAGCACTTGAGAACTATAATGCAGATGTGGTACTTGAAGAGAAGAGCAAAAGCGCTTAATCTTTATAAGAATACTAAGTATATGCTACATATAAACAATGAGTGCTTTTAAGCTTATATATTATACACTGAGCATATAGTGTATATCACTGCATACTGACTTTTGATTGTAATGAACTAAACAATATTTCTGCACCAGCTGCAAAGTATCTATGGCAATTCATGTCAAGCAAGTGGTAGATACTACAAATAAGCTTTAACTAGAGTGTAGTTAATTTAACGCACAGACCCCCTTCCATATTTTCTGATGCCGATCGCTAAGTTTAAATCAGCCCTATGAGCAAACCCTAAAAATAGCCATTTCTCCAAGAGCGACTTACTACATGCCTCGAACTTGTATTGGTACCCGGTATTGATGTTTCATTGCCGCATTTCCTCATTTATTCTTTTTAGGCTGGTGAATTAAAAAACTCCGCCTAGAGCTGAGGGCTGGACCACATCGCTCTCCCGAAAAAGTAAACCTACTAGTACCTAGGTACTTACATGTATGTACTGTACATGAACCTTGGTATCTGAGAGTTTTCTATTGTTGGTTAGGCCTGGAGCTTAGGACATTCACTCCACAAAATATTCACGTCTGTTAACGAAAGATCGAGGGAGAAAGCAGGTCGGTTGGCTATGTTGCGCTAGTTCGAGGGGATTTACCACGGCATGCGCCAACTCCATACTAATGTTGCTGGAATTCCTAACGTACCAGCGAGGGATTGAGAGCATCCTACCTGAAATGAATTTTTCTTTCTTTTTCTTTTAATGTTAGTCTATCCTGTAAGGGTTTCAAATATCTCAGGAATGTGGTACGGGAGCAATAGACACTTCAACCAATATCTATTATAGACGTAGATATCTGATTATATTGAAATAAGTAGTTATTAAAGCAATTAAATGATAAACTGGCGTGCGAATCACATAGCCAATAGAAGTAAAAGTGAGATTGGACATGTGTATGCTAGTGTGATTGTTTTTATTCCCTCCTTCACATTGAACTTGCAAATTTTCAAAATGATTCACAATCTTCTATCTCTTAAACAATTGCTCACTAATGGATCCAAATTCTATCCATTCAGCCCCAATAACCTGTTTCTTCACTATCTACAGCACAAAGGCAAGGAGCATGACACCGATAATGCCAGAAAATCCAATGACTAAAGAACTAGTAAAGTGGGCAGCGTCATTACCAATTTCAATGGGAGGAGACTGTGGAGGCGCAGTGTAGCCGGGGCTGCTAGCATTGGACGAGATGCAAGGTGTCATGGAGGGGGAATGTGTAGGGGTGATTGGAGGAGAGGTGGTCGCCGATGGCAAAACTTCATAGTCAGATGAACTTGTCTCAGCAGGAGATACGATATAATCGGGAGGATTTGTCGCTTCAAAGTAAGTAATGGGATAAGTTTCGATTGTATCAGATGGCCCCTTCGTTGGATACGCAGGGTATTCATCAGCTGGTTGCTCCGTTGGATAAATGCCGTACTCTGAATGTCCTTCTGTTGGGTTGGTGGCGTATTCCTGGGATTCTTCCGCATAAGCAGTGTTCCCTGGTGGTGGTGGAGTTCTCCTAATACCATATGTTAGGAATTATAGAGTTTAAGGGCGCTAGGAGATCTTAAGCCCTGTACCCATTGCTCCTCAGGCACGTTAAATCCTTTGATGTAAGATATACATGGTACCTAGGTACGATGTTCTTGGAAGATGAGAGCTCGGCGGAGAATAAAGTGAACTTACAATTCGATGCGCTCTACCTTTTCGGGGGCCGCATAGACGATTCCGGAGAAAGTTAAGATGAGAAGATAATTGAAATGCATTCTGGAATATTGAGCTTATGGTTTTGTTTCAACACTGAATGAAATATTCGCAACCCAAACGAGCGGAAGGGGAATACTATATAGGAACCCTTGAAAAAGAAAACGAATGAAGGATGGTAAACCAAATCAGACTTCAGTTGAACGCATTGGAAGCGGATGATTGAGTACTAAATACACAAAGATCCTACAAGCCGTCTGGCTCCTTTTGAGCAGGATAGCCCTTTTGGGCAAATTGAGCAAGAGTTCACTGACATCTTTGTGGTAACTGAGTTTCAATTGTTCATAGTCTAATGAGATACAGTGGTCCAGAATAATAAAGTCTAGATACTGTAAGATTCATCAAGACTGTGTGATTGGCGACCAGGCAGGCATACACGGTACCTCCCACTAGGCTGTTCCTCGACAATATCAGCCGGAGCCAGAATTCGCACTATGTCGAGTCGTTAGGGGTGAATCACTAGGGCCTAAATGACAAGAAAACGGGTAATATCGCTGATATAACTGGCACGAGCTGGTATACGTCGTGACACAGCATCTTCTCCCGTGTTCTCTGGGAGCTAGGTAGTTATTATGATTGAAGGATTTTCATGGACGCGTTTCAAAATATCTGGTGAACTGAAGGCCCATTGTCATCAACTATAACTAAATGCACGCATTTTGGACGCCTTGATATCAATATTCGCAGCTTGGTTGCGAGCGGGCATCTAAATTGAGAAGACAAGGACGCTCCACGGATGTCCTGCGAAACGTGGAGGGGATTTTGATGAGAGGCAGTTCGGCATCGAAATGTGAACTAATTATATCAAACTAGTCAGTTAACAATTATTAGTGCGAGGATTAACAAACGGCCCGACAGGCGATGCTTCTCAACAAGTTCAGGGGTGGACAGAAGAAGAAGCCAAACTCGGATTGATACACAAGGATTCCTTGCGTCCTCCTGCGATAAAATTTTATATGGTTTCAGTTTGCGCATCCCCTGGTACTATCTGCAAATCTAAAGGGTGCCTCTCTTTGAAGATAAGGCGTTGAGACCCTCTTAACACAACGGCTTTGCCCCCTAGATTCACGAACTTCGAGCGACATGAAAGGATGCTGATACTTTGCCTCAAATTGTTTCACTGCTGCTTGGGCATAGTCTCTGAAATAGAAATACTTACAGCTTCGTCATCGGTTTGGGTTTCGGCGGTTTGGTCCGACCTTGAGTATCCCATCCACGAGCCTCTGCAGGCACCAGCAACAGGGAGACTGAATATTATTGGGAAATTAAAACTGTTTCGGATCTCTCCTGACTCTACTCCGTAAGATATGCAGTAACCTTTGTCTTCTGCGAGGATGAAGTTGCTCGATGCATTCCACCGATTCGCCTATGAGAAGCACGGTAAGATATGAGAGAGGATGCCGCTTGACCCCTCATACTTTTAAGGCGAAAACTCGGAGTTTCGGCGTTGCTCACAGGATTTAAAAGATAAGATTGTGAAACTCTTTGCATTGGGCTCGACCTAAGTCCATGTACAGTACATGTACACATGGGAGAGATTGAAATGTAACTGACTGATGAAGTACACATCTCGTTATGGAACTCGGGATATGCAATGGTTTCTAAGTGATGAGTACGCAACGTCGCAACTGGTAGTAACGAGCCTTTTAAGTACTGAATTCTTTCTTGTTTCCCAGTGGCCGAGAGGTCTGCTGTTCATCAAAACTTAAGCTCGTTGATTTCTAGTCGTGGGGTTGCATATTTATGGCGCCAATTCATTGGTTCTCAATGCGAGATCTAATCCTGCAGGGGAAAACACCCAACACCCTCTCATGGGAACGAACTGATTATTGATTTGGCCAGGAGAGGTAGGTCTTATATTTGATATATAAATGAATGCCCGTTCAAGGCATCGTCAGGGAAAGGTTTTTATTCCCTTAAGACTACCACTGCACCTGATATACTATTATTAATTAAAGCTAACAACCATACATGCCTCTGAGCACAATACTTTCTCCCCGACCAATACACTAACCATGTTGCCTCAATGATGATGATTCAGCCAGACCTTCAAGAATTAAAAGACGGCCATGAGAGCACCGATTAAAATACAGCCTATCCCAACAATATTCTGCATCCGGCCCTGGCTACTGGCCGCTTCGGAGGCGGGGGTGCTAGGGGTTGGCGTACTTCTCGGGAGGCCACGAGACGTGCCGTTCGTTTCACCAGCTCTACCGCTCGAATGGGTACCACTTGGTGATGTAGATTTGTGGGTCGTTGATGGTCCGTTACTGCATTTAGCGCTGGGAGACTCTGCAAAAATTCGGTATGTATCAGCATGTAGATACGGTTCTCGGTCAAAACTTAAAGGGCACAAAATAAATTTACATATCTTCCAGATATGCACTGCAGGACACATGATACGGCTAACTGAACAAAGTAAAGGAAAATCGTGCATTTTGTTCCCTGCACAGCACGCATGGCTTGTTAGGGGACTTTCTTTTCAGCACAGGAAAGACTCGACGCGGTCATAAAATCAGAGGAATAAAAAGCAGTAGCATTGCTACCCGCGTATATGATTGCAGCCATTCATACATACCACTCGATCCGCAATTCTTTTGCGAGGGTGTCGCAGATGTCGCAGATGTCGCCGTGGAAGCGGTACTGCTAGGTGGAGTCTCCGTGCCGCCACCTTGGCGGCGGCCGTTCACCTTTCCATCAACAGCTTTGATGGACTGCCAGGACCCAGTTTTATCCGTATATTCATACTGCTTCCCGGTGGAATAATCGGTGACCTTTATGGATTTGACTTGCATGGTAAAAGGGGCAAGGGAGTAGTCAACCTCACCTCCAGCCCAATCTAACGGTATCGAGTCTCAGTTATCTTGGGGCACAAAATGTGCTGGCTACCTAGGTACATGAAAAGGAAACTTACCAACTGTACCCTTTTTATTTTGCAAAGGGTCCCCCCCTGCCCAGTTACCCACTTTGATGTAAGATGGGGTTTGTGGGTAATTCCCCCCAGATTCTACCGATTTAGCGACGCGGACGGTAGCCCCGTCAATCTTCCAAATGATCCGCTCACTGTCCCAATCAACGCTGTATGTTCTGAAGGTGTTCTGGTTGTCTGGACTGGAATGGAATCCACCTCTGGTATGGTCCAGGGTTCTCTTTGCGTAATAGTTTGTCTGGACTTGCATATTATCCCCACCAATCCACTCGAGATCGATTTCATCACCACATTCGGACTCCAGGACAACACTGCTCACGATTCCTTTACCTGGTGAAGCCTTGAGAGTGACATCTACTTTTCCAAACATGATGTAGAAATTGGACCTGATCTCCGCCTTCAATCCATCTTTTTCGATCGTGAAGCTGCCCCCATTACCATCATACTTGATATCCTTCATCGAAGTCCAGTCTTTTAGGGGGCCCTTGGTTAAGTCAAACTCGACAGACTTCCCAAGGGCGGGATTCGGTGGGCAAGCTGTGGGCGGTTTCTGTCAGCGTCCTACTCATCCCACGCGGATAGTGTTTAGCACGTGGCATTGGATGATGGAGCCACTTACATTTTTTGAGAGGATCGCATTCGGTGTATGTCTGTGACAACACCAGGGAGAAGTGGCAGAAGGCGATGGCCAACGCTGGAAGATTCATCTTGAGCAACATGCTGAGTTTACTCGAGGGAGAGTGTGGGCGTGTAACTAACTACTATCTGGTGGACAGATTTTGGTCGAAATATGTGCTACTCTATGAAATGAGAATGGTTTTATGGTTGGATTCACTGATTGTGTTATGGGGCGTACCTACATATATCATACAAAGAAAATCAATGAACTACCCTGTCTCTCGGAAATAATGTTACAGAGTATTATATGTTCGAACTACCATAGTATTTAATAGAATACCCATTCCAGAATACATTCCCCTGCTAATTTTAAAGAACCGCGAATAAATGGAGATAAATACTCAAAATTCGCATCTACCTAGTACTCCGCAATCCCTCTATCCTGGTAGCGCACTCTCAAATTCAAAGCATAAAAGCTTAATCTCAGCCTCAATATCACCCCACAAAAGTTAGATATTATAACTTTAGGCGCTGGCAGTAAAGATAGAGCAGTAAAATTACCTATTCAGCAAACCCGTGTCTCTTACCACACTGGATGCAGGTTGCATGCATACTGATTCTTGACTCAATTTCCCGACGCTATCGATAGCTTGCAATCGCCATTCCGCCCAGTATCATGATCGACAACCTCAACGACACTAACGGCCGATCCCCGCAGGAGCCCGGGAGCGCGGTGCCCAGGTACCCAAAGGATAACTCAGCTGCCAATTATGTTGGCAGGAATATCAGGACAATTATTGGCAGCGTACGGAGTATGAAACATGGAGTACATATCCGTTTATCTCTACGGGCACATACGGAGTACCCTCGCCGAAAATGAGCAATTTCCATGAAAAATGGGCTGAACCAGTACCACGCGACGTTCGAATGGCATGGTAACATCCTTTTCTATGACCAAGGAAGGGGACCAACCTCGATTTAGGGAGTTTGGAAGGGAATCACTCAACAATGGTGTTATTTCGCCATCAGATCAAAAATGACTTCAACAAGCAAACTTGAACAAAGGATGGAACTAGTGGCGAAATTGAATAATGCACCGAAAACTGTTCCACCCTTTTATTTGATAGTCAAAGAAGCTGGAAAGATTCCCAGCCAGTCATTCAATGGCAGATATCGACAACAGCATGGAACATCTTGTTGCTATTCATAGCATTCTCCAGCTCGAAAGTTGATGGTAGGAGACTCCGCGAGAGGCGAGAGACACCGAAGCTTTCCGAAGGAAAACCTCAAAAAATTTTATTCTTAGTATAAGCCCATAAAATTTGTACAGCTGAATTCCACATCTGTACTCTTTAAAAAGAAAAACGAAACGAAACGAAACGAAACTAGAAAAAGTGGAAAGACTTCTGAACTCGAAAAATAATTCATCTATCCCCTCTAACAATCCCTGATATTCCGCCCAATTGCGGACTTTTGCACGACCTTTCTCATTCACTCACAATGGCCACCATGACCTCCTTTGCTGCAGTTCCAACCGGCGGTGCCATCTGCGGCACCCTGGCCCAATGCAATATCCCCACCAATGACGCCTCCTGCGCTGTCCCCAACAAAGGCGAGAACAAGGATTTCATGAAGGATTGCTGCACAGGCGCTTCTGTCAATCCCTTCAACAATAATTGCGCCTTTTACTGTCTTGCCGAGGACCAAACCATTGAAGACCTCATAAGCTGCTTGTTAGAAGCTGGAGTGGTTTATCACGAAATCTGGTGCAATCAGCCTGAGAATGCTACGGCTACCGGTACATCTCCTACGCACACGAGCGCGGGTATGGAGCCGACGTCGACGGAAACCCCGGGCGCAGCTGCGTCCTTGTATATGCAGATGCATGTGCAGTCGGGACCGACGAAGCTGGGGCTGGCCGTTTGCTTTGTTATGATTCCGGCTCTTATTGGCGGGATCATGTTTTGAAGGATGTATCTTGTTTTAAAAGTTGGATTGTTTCAAGGGGAAATCTTGAAAAGGTTGGTTTCAAGCTGGTATCTACTTTTTAATACTAACTTTTTCCCTTTCATAATATTTGGGTGAAACACGGTGTTAATCGAATTAGGTGGTCTAGATGCTTCCTTTTTACTTTTAGTATCAGCTGAAAATACTGGCTTCAGCCCTGAATCAGGTGCAACACCAATTTCAAGAGGAACTAAATACTGAAAACCCGAGTACGTTCTTTTTTTCTATTTATTTTCATATTTATACGTATGTATCTATTACGTATTTTTTAATTTTTTGTTTAAATTCGATTAAAATACAGTACAATCCTACGCTTCCCTCCCTCATACTAGTACATCAGAATAGCAGCTGGTCATCAAGTTCGCCGAACAGCTGAGACATACCAAGGAACGTGCAGCCTCGGGTTTCACAAGGCAGATAGATATACGGGAGCCGCCCCTTGAGTGCTCGGAATCTGAGGCACGTATCGGAGTACACTACGGGTTACTCCGTACATCCTCCGTAGAAAGCAAGTTATTGTACCCACGAAAGGGAAAGGCCGTTTACCAATGCAATATAAAATAGCAGAACCAAATATCATTGGAGTTTGGAAGTAGTTAAAACAAAAAACAAGCGCCTAGTTTCCCAGCTCCTGCTGCTCTTCCCGTTCTCTCATCTACCCAAAAAGACAAAAGCATACATGCGAAAATAAATTCGTCAACTGTGTGTGTTATTGTATTGTTACATGATCTATATATCAACCTGGCGCCATCCGCTGCTTGGCCCAATTTACAGCATAGCCTTGGGCATCTGTTTCATAGCCTGTCTAACACCTAAATCCGCCAAAATCTCTTCGGTACCGCCAAGAATCGCATCAAACTTGTAAGTACGGTGGAACTCCTCAACAACTCTTCCCATCCCAGTCTGCGTTAACCCCCGGCCTCCAAAGATATTCACAGCTTCGTCCGCAATCTCATGCGCACAGCGTGTCGAATACGACTTGAGAAGCCCGATGGGGCCACCAAGGTTCTTTGATTGCTGTTCATAGCTCATATTGCACATTTGATACGTGATCGTTTCTAACCAGGACTGCGACGCCTCGACGAGTGAGATCATCTTGGCCAATTTCTGGCGGATGACGGGTTGGCTGATAAGGGGTTTGCCAAAGACCATTCGCTGGTTCGACCATTTGAGACACTCTTCAACGACGGTGCGGTTCCAGCGGGTGACGGCGCAGGTCATGGCCCAGCGCTCGTGGTTGAAGTTGCTCATAATCACGATAAAACCCTTGTGTTCTTCGCCTAGTAAGTTTTCAACGGGGACCCTGACATTGTCGAACTGGACGAAGGTAGTGGCCGCAGCGGAGGAGTACGAAGTCTTGATCCGCTTGGTCTCAATGTTTTCGTCGCGTGGAATGAGGATGACGGAGAATCCCTTTTCGGTCTTGCAAGCCGTGACAAAGTAGTCTGCCCACATACCGTTGGTGATCCATTTCTTTGTGCCTGACGAGAGTAGGAATAAAATATTAGCTGACGAAATGAAAAAGGAAAGGCACTCTCTGAGTGACACAAATTTTGACGAGTTATTTACCATTGATTATGTAGTGCTTGCCATCGGGAGTCTTCTTGGCCGTGGTGCGGATGCCCGCAACATCTGATCCGGCAAATGCTTCCGTAACGGCTAGACACATAAATTTCTTCCCAGACAAGCATTCTTCCGTGACCCTGTCGCGTAGTTCTGTATTCTTAAGCCACTGTCGTACAGCAGTCAGGGAAATCATCATGCCAGCCATGTTTCCGTCCTGGAACCCTCTTGCGTTTGCTCTCGCCAACTCCTGCGCAACGATAAGATCATGGAAGTAATCAAACTCCTCTCCCTTTACACCACCCAACAATTTCCGTCCGTGCAAATGAGGTCCCGGCCCTAAACGCATAGCGAGCAAATTCGTTTCTGCCATCTTGTCCACGAGACCTTGCGAGATATATGTACCATCCAGTTCCTTTTGCTGCGCTTCCGGATAGACATGAATATCGACAAACTCCCGGAGGGCCTTCCGTAATATGCGGTGCGACTCATTGTAGTAAGGGCTCTTGTAGACTGGGGATAGCCAAGTAGGTTCTCCATATGGAACCTTGCTAAGATCGCCAGGCTGTGGATCTATCACTTCAGGCGTTTCGTTTTCGACGGTTCCGATGCAAAGGTTGGCATATTTCTGCAGCACCTCGTGCCTGTGGAGGTTGTAGAAAGCGGATGTAGCGTCAGTTCCGGCAATCTGCGTAAGGACAACATTGCCACCGGGGTGCGCATCGAGGAAATCGGTCAAGTCATAGACCTTATGGTCGATAATACACCAGCATGAGTCCTCAGAGTTGTTTTTCGCAACTTCCTCCCGTGAAATCTTCCTGTTTGCTGCTGTGGATGCCATATTTGCTCACTCGGGTAAATAGACAGTCCTACGAAGGTCTCTAATAAGAGGCCCAAGGACGACAAACAAAAGTGAGCGATGATATGGATGCTGTTTGTCAGATCAACCAACCTGATAGATGTGGAGTTTGCCAGATTGCCCCCTGGCGGTTGGTGCTATTTTATGTCCCGTACTCCTTTGCTAAACAAGCGTCCTTGCGGATTGTGAGCGGGGAATGCGTAGTTACAGCTAGGTATTTTGTGCCTCGGCTCGGGGCTAGCGCCTTTGGACCCTGTTCAACCAGTAATATCGCCCATGTTAATAAACATTATTTTCTAGTGCTTTAACTTTCATGTTCATGGAGGCTGCTACATATGTGCTATGCTATCAACCAGAGTTCAAACAGAGAAAACAGGTCAAATCCATTAAACTCTAGGGAAATGGTTCAACATGGAGAGGAGAACTATCATGGATTCTGATGTTGCCGATGTTGCTTTTATCGGCTAATGGATGCTACTTATTGCCAGTTTTTATGTGCGACAGGTTGGAATTACTGACTATTATGACTAGTACTATTTAAAGCTAAAAAAGGTTCACTAAAAGGAAAATACCCCATCTACCACCATCAGTGAATGATATTATTCCGCTGAAATAAGAATAATTTTGCGCGTTCAAAGCACCAAACCGATACAAAAAAAAACACCGAACTTCGACGCCAAGAAACGACCCGTTCTTCTAACGGTACAGCTTGTCCTTCTTGGCCACGTTCTGTTTTGCAACGAGAGTTATATGACCGATCTCCATATCGGGGCGGGAATCTCCAATCAGGCCAGGCAATTCCTGGAGCTTAGTGCATTTATCGAACCCATCGGTGCTGGTAAACCCGGGGTGATGTCGCACTTCATGCGCCAAATCAACACCAAAGCGGAACAAGCTGTACCCATCCAGTGTTTCTGACCAGCGGCGGCGGAAGCCATATGTTACCCCTATAATCGCACTGCTGACCGACCAGATGACGAAAAGGGCGCCCGGTAGGCCTGGATTGAATTTGCCGCGTTCAAGCACTTTCCCTCGTTGCGACGAAGTTAGGTTTTTTGCAATGAAGCTAGCTCCAGGCTCAGTGCTGAATATGCCATCATACATGAGCTGCAACGCATCCATGGCGTATGCACGCATTATAGCTTCTATCAAGGCTGCGGGTTGGATGTATCGTGTATAATGAACAGAATTGGAGATAACCTCCGGCGGGGCTGACATGATAGCAGTAAAGATTTGAAAATATTCGTCTTCGAGTATGTCCGCGGCAGTGAGACCAAAGCGGGAAGCAGGGCTCTCTACTTCCGCCCCGTTAAATGGTGGGCTGGGAGTTTGCTTGAAGTCAGTGTATGTGGAAGTTCGGCCGTTCAGTTCGGCATTGCCAAGTGCAGATATATGAACACAACGAACACCGATGGGGTCGGCGATGCTTAGTGTGGGTTTGTGGGGAATTGATTTTAAGATCTCGTCTTCGTCTTCACCAAAGAAAGATTCGTCAACATTGACCTTGTCGGAACCCGGTGTGAATGGCTGATACATGTCTGCCATGGAAGGCGAGAGCTTGTCATCAAATTGAGGATGTTTAATTAGATCGGGATATGCTGGGGAAAACCGCATTTGCCACATAGCATATTCCAGGACATTGGCATTTTGGAGGTCTTTTTCGTCGAAAGAGGAGGCCTCGGAGCCGTCATATATGCTCAGATTTATGAGATCTACACCAATACGTGCATATCCCCATATATTTCTGCTGAGATACCAAGCTGAGGGACTCAAAGCATGAATAGATGCATTTCCCTCGAAACTTGACGATCTTCCGATATGACCTAGCTTTTTATCCACGGTATCCTGCGATGGTTGCCGAGCGAGCACCGTAAACTCTGATGCCGACTTAACAGCGGAACAATTGTATCCGAGACGGAGGCCCCACGCCCTCCCGTTGATCGGGGTAGTAGACTGGGCTGTCAAGAAGAATTCTGGGATCCCTCCATAAAGGGGGAGCGAGTTTGGCAACTTTCCGAATTGAGGGAATTCGTCTCGATTTATATACGGAGGTGTATAAATAATACCTATGCCAGGAACCGTGACAGGCGAACCGGTTCTCCAAGCACTACTTCCACGGCTGGCAGTTTGACCCGTGTCCCGACTGTTAAAGTTCTCCCAGGTGCGGCCACTAACCAACGGATGTTCTGCGATATTGATATATCCATCAGCAAGCTCCATGCAAATTCCGGATAGTGGAATTGCAATTGATCCCACAATACTAATAGAAGCGAGGAGGTGCCATAGCCGATGAGTTGCTGGGTGCTTTCCAGTGATGACTCTTGCGATATATCTCGTCCAGCCATCTGGGCCGCCCCAACTAGTGCCACTATGCATCAAAAGCACCATGGTATTTCTAGCCTGCCAGAACGGGTGTTGTAGCATGGCTACCTCAACGCCTGCTAATCCATATTGGCTGAGACCTAATCCGAACACTGCAAGTATGAACCACGAATAGTATATCAGGATCTCGTTCTCGCTCCCATATTTGACAATATCCCGCTTTTGCAATAGACTCAAAGAAATGGCCACCCAAAAGCCAGTGACAACAAGCGGCACCAATATTCCAGCTAGCGTTCGAATATAATATCGACTGAGTTTGTAACAGCCGCTGAGTGGACTATCCGGAGTGAAGGGTGGTGACTCGAATTCATCACGATCGATCAAAGGCTGTGAGCTCGTCGCCGTGCCCGGAGAGTCGTTAATTGAAAACATATAATTCCCGCTCTTTTCAAGATCCAATTCTTCTGGCACCTTCCTTGGATGAGGTCGTTTCTGCTCTTCCTCCATGTTGTTAAAAGGTCGAAAACAAGCAGTATTGAAAAAGGATATAGCTGATTTCTTCAAGGGCCATTCGTCTGAAGATCTTGCATAACATGCCTGGCTCTCGCGGAGCTCTGGGATGTGGTATATATACATTCACTACCGGAGATGGCGGCATTCTCGGGAACTTGAAACTATCAGACGGAGTTGATATATGTACATGTATGTACATATATGACAATAGGCTCCTGGCGAATCAACTCTCGTCTATGCTGTGATTGTTGGTGACGGCAACGCACCTTTTGTCACCGGGGACAGTTCATCAGGCCCTTGTTAATTCAACCCAACGAGATTCATTTAATTGTTCGGTGCACATGCAAGTACCCGGCCCTGCCATGCAGCTGTGGCACCCTCCATCCAATCATCTAGCTTCCTTGCAGTTCTCTGTTGGTATATTTAACAGCACTTGGCTTTCCACAATAATCTGGACATTTTTCCCCGACGACTACCGTCCAAAGGGTTGCACGAACCCCGCATACACTGCAGTGTTGACGTATCCATATGACAAATATCATTTAGGTTTATTGAACGCAGAATACCGCGCACGGAATGCGCACATTTCACCGGGCGGGCTGCGGTGTTTGTAAAGCTATCAATTGAAAGGGTCATTTATATCTATCCCAACACACCGCAAATGTGAGCATATATCGAGTAGAAGTGATATTGACATATTCCCATCTACTATTGCTCAAGAATGAATGTCTGAACGATATGGCGGTTCAACTTGCGGCACGGCTCTTGGCATGGCATGGATCGAGCCTTGGCATATGCTAAGTTCAAGCGTCGTTTATCCACCCAGAGCCCAATTTTTATGCTTATTCCAACCCGACCTGCACTCTCTGTCAAGCAGAGCAGTAGTTTTGGTGATCAACTGACACAAGAGCAAGTGAGCACTTCTATTAATATATCTGGATTGTCGGCTCACATGCATAATAGATATCTAGCCTTCGTTGCATTGCATTAAGATGGGTGGTGTTACATCCTCACTAATTCGCCGATGAGAGGTTATTGAACCTTCGATTTGGTAGGTTACGGGTAGAAAGCAAAGTGGACAGACCAGGCGTTGAAAATAACCCTTTGAAAGTACTGTCTCACATTACTAGATCAGTTGTTTTACGAATGTTGGCTCGCCACTGTCGTTCAGGACGTTCGACCAACAGCCTTGTCACCATGGACCTTGCAGACACCGCTTATACGGGGTAATAATGAGCAATATGTAAATGTCATCAACTACCATAAGAGAATATTCCCCTACGAAAGGAATTGTTGTTTTGGAAGGCCAATGCATTCTCTGAACACCAACGCGACAAACTCATTGTTAAGGCCAATCTCTGGTTTCAAATCCTTTCGCCTCAGCCACTTCTTTGAATGGTAACTGGCACTTCTCATTGTTTCTCTCGATATCACCTATCTTCTCGCCATCCCACCCGGTGGTATGGGCCATATCAAATGCTAACTGAGAAGGAGCAGGACCTTGATCTGTTTCATCCTTTTCTCCTTTTTGTCCTGCCATATGTCGATTCACCTTGGGAATCATCCGTGGATATGGTTCTATTTGGCCTACACGTGCATTATAGATCCGTTTCAAATAACTGAAACCCTTTTGATAAATTTACAGAGGGAAGATATGGCGATGTGCGGGTTACTTGTGAAGATGAAAGGTTTCATATACTATTCCCCTCCCAAAGGTGAAGGAAAAGATGTGGCCACTACCGCAGGATATCCCATTTTATCAACTTGCTTCACTCAGCAGATAAGGCAAGACAAAAGCTCGATAGACACCTGGATTATATCACAAACACCTGCTGGGCAATTTGATAAATCTTGCACTTCTTCCTTATATCTTGTTCAGTGATGCTGAAAGAACGCCTATGATTACTTGTCTGAACATCAATTCACATCATAATGGAATCTTCTACAAAACTAAATTGATATTTCCTGACTGACCATATTCCCCTTTTCTATCTATCTCTCTTCATGCGTTAACTCTCTATCTCTAAATTACACCGCCAACTTTCCTTCCTGATTTCTAAGAGATCATACACAGTACCTAGTGCTAATAACAATATCCGCTGCCCAAAATGCGTTTACTCAAAGTACATATATGGCTCCTAGGCGTCCAGCTAGCCTCTGCCAGATTTTGCATGTATTTAGACCAGTATGTAGTGCCCTCCCGCCTATTTCCTGTATTTGTAGATGGCTGATTGACGTGTTTTCATGTTATGTATAATATACTAACCAGAACCCCGTATCTGAGTAGATGGCACAGCACCACTCTACCGGGGAAAGAAAAAACCGTCGGTATCGATTGTGCCATCATGGCCTTCGCAAATAGCAGCCTCTTCGTCGAGAGTCCGGCGGGCGAGTATACTCCGTTCGCGCCTATCAGCGAAATTCGAGGTCGTTTCACAAACGGAACTAAACTGCTTATCGCTATCGGAGGTTGGGGTGATACGAAGGGGTTTTCCGAAGGTGTTAAAGATGATGTTAGTAGGAAGAAGTACGCAAAAAACGTAGCTGATATGGTTAACAAGCATGGCTTCGATGGTGTTGGTATGATATCTCTTTCCTCAACTCCTCAACAGCTATCCATGCAAAGCTGCGCTTCTATGTTTAGCCGTATGAGCATGATAGTGTCTGGCTTTGGGTTCTAACTGCGAGTGTTTCTGGCTAGATATTGACTGGGAATACCCCGGCGGAAACGGGCAAGACTACAAGGAGACCCCAAATTCGGAGAAAGCAAGCGAGGTTGACAATTTCCCGCTTCTTCTCAAGGAAATAAAAAGCGCCATCGGCACGGGGAAACAACTCTCGATTGCGGTACCCGGGAGAAAATCAGATATGATTGCCTATACTCCCGAAAAGGGGCCGGGGATTTGGGAGGCTGTCGATTTTGTTAATGTAGTTTATATTCCATCACGCCACATCTCCTATTTTTTCTTACCTCGAGAGATTTAACCAGAGCTAATGCCCATCATTTCATTCAGATCATGTCCTACGACCTAATTAACCGTCGTGACAACGCGACAGCCCATCATACAAGCGTCAAAGGCTGCCTAGATACAATAAGGAACTATTTAGATATAAAGCTGCCGCCAGAAAAGATAAATCTGGGCTTTGCTTTATATGCAAAATACTTCACACTAGATCCAAAAGCAAACTGTACTTCCGAAAAGCCGGTTGGATGTTCCATAGCCCGTGGTGAATTGGAAAATGGCGCAGATGCTGGTACTTCAGGTGCTGTTACGTTCGAAACATCCCAGCTCTCCCCGCCTCCTGTTCCCATTGGAGTTTCACCAAATGCGACTTGTGGATCTCTCAACGGGTTTCGATGCAAGGATGACTTGTGTTGTAGTTCAGCTGGGTTTTGGTAAAATACTTCCCTTTTCTCATATGTCCCCCTTCTCTTGCAAAAGGGGTCGCCCACTCAACTTTCCCTTTCTTGAAATCCTTAGCCCCATATACTAATTGAGATTTTTTTTTAAAAAAAACAGCGGTGAGCTCCCCGAATACTGCACCTCCGGCTGTCAACCTCAGTACGGAAAATGCGACGGAGTGGACACAGGCAGCTCGTTCCGGCGAGCGCGGACAAACGGGCTGACCGACATGGAGCAAGGGGGACGGTACTACGTAGACCATGAGGCCAAGTTGTTCTGGACGTGGGAAACCACCGACCTGATCGCGAGGAAGTTTGAGGAGATTGTACGTGAGAAGAAGCTGGGCGGGGTTATGGCGTGGGGTCTTGGTCATGATAGTTATGATTGGAGCCATGTTGGAGCGATGCAGAAGGGGATGGAGGGCTATAAGGCGGTGGCGGACAAGAAGACGTCGTGCTGGTAGAAGGGCTTTCTTTTGTGCTGAAAGGGGTTTTGTTTTGGTTTTATGTCTTACTTTTGTTTCTTTCCTTGTGTATCTGGCACCTTTTTTGGGGAAATATAATTCCTTGCTAGTATATCTTTTTATATGACTCCGTCAGTAAGGTTTTTAGAATCTCCTTGTATTGCCTATTCTGCAATTGTTCAGGTGCTCTGGGGAATTATGTGTATGATTTGAGTTTGATGTTTTCAAGTTAGAATGAAGAATATGAGGGATGCCTTTCAAAGAGCAACAAAGCAGTCTTTGGGTGGAGGCAAATCAGATAGACTGTGTCTCTACTTCAATGGTTGCTGCTGAGACCTCACATAGTAACCCTACAACACTTTCAACTTCATACCTGAAAAATAATATTGTCAGCATCAGGATACATAGTCATCATTCATTTTTGTTCTTCTTCTTCTCTCATGGCTGGCTTTTGTTCTTCAGACAGCTAGTCTAAAGTTTGTGATTCTCTACATCCACAGTTGCTATCAAGAATTGAAAGATGCTACTCAGCCCAGCCAGCTTTCACACAGAGTTGAGAGCACGACGCATTAGAAAAGACATTGTGAGTATCTTGTTATATAGTGCCTGCATCAAAGTTCACAGTTAGAGGATCCTTCTGCAGGCCATGTTGATATCCTGTATCTTGATTCCTCAGCAAAAGGCAAAGAAACGCGGCGACAATCCCAAGAAGAAATGCTGGTTCCAGAAGACAATGATGGAGCTCTGGCATCCATTAAGTAACAAAATCCCCTTTATAAATACAATCAAGGAAAAGGTTTGTATTCTTCACTTTCCCTTCATTAGGGCTTCCTCCTGGGTTATATAGATCAATGCTGACCAACCCCCCCCCCCTGTAGCGTCGCGAGAGACGAGTTGCCAGAGGCCCTCACCAGCCAGTCCCGCTGCCACCCGATATTGAGTATGTTTACGCTCGAATGACTCTATGTACCCTTGAGCTGTATCCTCGTACAGACAACGACAACGATGGGGGAGGTGAAAGAGAGACCTTAGCTTCAGGTACGTCCTCTGTGAGGGAAGACATGTTCCACCTGGACGGGTTTGATATGCTGGGCAACGAGGGAGAATTCGAGGTACAGACCAGTGCCAATTGGAATTAATTATTATGGTTGGTTAGCTGGGTCTGTGTATATACTTCCCCATTTTCACCCTTATGCAGAATAAGTCGGGATAGAGCTGCATGCTAAGACGTGCCCATATAGGTGTTAGGAAACCCCCAAGGATTGGGGCGTTGCGATTCGCAAAAGAAGCATCTTTTTGGGACTGGCAATTTTTGTTTTCAAGCAACTTGGTCATCACGGTCATGGACAATGATTGGGAGGATTTCTTGTGGTGAGAAAAGGAAAATGTTCTTTACTTGAGTATGCGCTGTACATACTTCGGAACAGGGAAAGCAAATATGAGGCAAATGGATATCATGATTTCAAGAGTGTTGCGGTATTGTATTTAGGAAAAGAAGGAGTTGGTTATAGGACGGGCATACGGGATATGGTAACAGGTAATGAAGATAATTACTATACTCATTACTAGTGGCAATCCTTATCGCAAACTATCATCATTGTTCCGGATGTTCTGGTCCTCGGGTGATGATGACGCTGGAAACCCGCCGAACCCAAAAATAGCACATGACCGCCATCCTGCGAGTGATGCGATCCCTTACCTAAGGGATGACTACTCCGTACTGCTTCCAACTTCCCCCATTTATCTTCCTCACTAACTCCCGAACTACTACTACTCCTTGTTCTATCTCCATGAATCACGCTTGACCACACTTCACAGCTCCTCCACCTGCGTACTAATCGGCTCTTCTTTGCCCAAACAACGCATCTTTCAGCCTGATCTGACCTGCATAAACGTCCTGCGGCCTATACCCAACTCATTCTGCCAGCTTTCCTTTATATACCCCTCCCTCTCCCGCCTTGTTCCCCGCTCCCCCGATACAGCTTTATACCGCCACTGCCTATCTCCCTCGCTTTGTCAACACTACACCACGCTCTCGAATAAATTTACTGCAGCCGAAGTGATTGACCTTTAAGATTAAAACCATACTGCGGAAATCTTGAATCCGAATCCGCCTCCACCCGGTTCCAGCCAACCAGTCCCCAGCAGTTCGTCAAGATGAGTAGTCCAAAGCGGAGGATCGAGACAGATGTGAGTGCAGATTTGAGAGACAGGCCTTGATAGAGATGACATCCTCGTTGGAGATGTGTAGACTGACCGTCTGGATGCACTTTTTTGTTCCTACAGGTGATGAAGTATGTTCCCCTCCATTCTACTGGTGTTGCGCTGCAGGTATTAATTTTGACCACAGGATGTATGCAGACCCCTTAGCCACGATCACGGATTATATACCTACGGGATATTTCTCCTCAATATCCGAAGATAATACGTAGGAAGGTGGGTTCGGGATGCTAACTGATAGTCCAGGTTGATGAGTGACTATGAGGTCACACTGGTCAATGATAACAGTAAGTTCAGCTAGCCGTTTATCTACACGTGTATTGAAAACATAAGTTGCTAACATACTTCCTTATCTCTGCTGTAGTGTACGTAACATTCCCTTCGTATTTTTTAACCCATCGTTCGTTTCGCATTGGCTGTAGTGCCCAACGGAAGACTGACTCGGCTACGGGATATTAGGCAAGAGTTCTACGTACGATTCAAGGGACCGGAAGAGAGTGTGTACAACCTCGACTAGATCTACGACATTGCCGGGCTAACAATATTTTTTTGCAGCACCATTCGAGGGTGGTCTCTGGAAAATCCATGTCGAACTACCCGACCAGTACCCGTACAAGAGCCCGAGCATCGGTTTCGTCAATCGAATTTACCATCCCAATATCGATGAGCTGTGAGATTATAAATTCACTCAAAAAATTGTTTCAGCTAAATCTAATTGGATGGTTAGGTCTGGCTCCGTATGTCTAGACGTTATCAACCAAACATGGTCACCCATGTACGACATGATTAATATTTTCGAAGTCTTCCTCCCACAGCTACTCCGATATCCCAACCCGTCAGATCCCCTAAACGGAGATGCCGCCGCTGTATTGATGCGAGATCCAAAGAAATACGAGGCTAGAGTGCGAGGTATGCTAGGAAGTTAATTTTTAGGATAGGATCGTTAAAATCTGTGTAAGCTAATTGCTCTTATGGTGTAGAATACGTTGCCAAGTACGCGAGCAAAGATGCGGCCGATGAAGCTGGCGAGGACACCGAATCGGATGACGAACTGAGTTCCGTGGGCAGCTACGAGTCCGGGAATGAGGAGCCCGCCGGAGAAATGGACGACGTATGATGGGGCTTCTCTTTTTTTCGAAACTCAAGACCGAACTTTTGCATATGCGTATTTGGGGCTCTTGGACATGGGAGCATAAGGGATACCTGGATTTCGTAGTTTGCCCCGACTGGGACTGCTGCACGGCGTTAATTCAGGAGTCGAATCAAACAACGGGTTGATTTATCCCACCTTTTTCGTGGTTGGGAAATAATATTTTATTTTAAATGAACGAGGAGTATGAAACACACAGCACAGCACAGACAACACTATGTTCATCATTTATTTCGAGGAGTAGTTTCCCGGGCGCAGTTTAACTTCTAGCAGGGGGCGCGGCACTCTCAGCAACACCTTTTTATTCTTTTCTTATCGTTCTTATTGCTTTTATTTATTTTCCCCTAAGGTGTTTGCTCCCCCTTTTATTTCAAGAATTTTTGCCTGTTATATTTGTTTCTTGCTGTCCTGATTTGGTTTCACAACGAGCTTGTCTTGTTTTGGGTGGTGTAGTTTTCTTACGTAGCAATACGATAGCTTTTTGAATCCTAACCCCCCCCCCTTCCTTTTTTTTTTTCCAAATTCAAACTTATATTTTCACAGACTGCTCGGTCCAGTTTTCTTCATAACCACTGTCAAACCTGGAAATTATAGGAATATATATTCATGTTGGGCAACCTTGGGCCTTCCGTACTGTCCACACTGTATTCAACTCCAAATCGAACCTCACAGCTCCCCCCCCAAAACCCAACTCCCAACCACTCTACTCTACTCCCCCACTACCTACCACTCCCATACTTCCACCCTCTTACACGCCCCATCATACAAAACCTCATGCTGCAGCACAACCCCGTCCCGGAACGGAATCTGCAACGTCAACGCCCGCTCTCGACCTCGGATACACAGTCCGATGATCACCCACAGCCACATGCCGTATCAGCGGCGATAAGTGGCCCATTCCTCCCACCCTCCACCCATGTTTCTTCCGTGCTGTTGGGGAGGGTTATGTGTGCTGAACCAGTGAAGAAGAGGACCCAGCATTCGAGGGCAGAGAAGCCCGCTTTGCCGACAATCGGGGCCACGTTGAGAGTTGATGGGATAAACGGGAGTGGGGATGTCGTTGGGTAGGAGGTGGTGAGGGTTGTAAAGGAGGTGAGGAGATATGGGAGGATGGATAGGGGTAGAGATGAAGGGTGAATAACGGTGAGAGGGTTGGTGGGTTCTTTTAAAATATATATCTATATATATGTACGGGGTAAGGAGAGGTATTATATACTTAACGATTTTGGAGATGCTGTGGAAAAGAGAAGTAGTAGGTGAGATAACTTACCTAGATATATACAAGAATATATTGCTCTTCTGCGGAAATCAACGACCTAAATATACCCACGCCAGCGCCCGATATACCCGAGACCTTTATCCATAGCGGCGTAGTGCTCACGACCGAACAGTTCTGGCGATGGCTACATATAATATGACCTGCGCTGGACCCATAAGCCAGGCTAATCTATACTATATGCGGGCTGCTTCTATACTGGATTCAGAAATACTTCAAATAGTCTGGGGGCGAGCGGCTGGATATACCCATGTCAAAAATTTCGATGGAAGCATTGAAGTCGAGCAGGGAATCCTAGCCGCGTTACTCCGTAGCTGCCCTAGATTTAGGGGTTGGGGGTCGGGGGTCGGGGGTTGGGGGTTGGGGGTTGGGGGTTGGGGGTTGGGGGCTGGTATCGTATCACATTGCATCTGCCGCGCGAGGTAATGACATACGCAGTAAGAGCCTAGGGATTCGTGCATGGGTTTTGATTGAAGTCTCCCGAATTTATTCGGAAGAACAGTAGTTATCCTTACTCTCGTGAAGATTTCGCCCGCCTCTCGTGCCTAAAGAGATAAGGGTAGTTCTTGTGAAGAATGGGTTCCTGAAGGTCTGAAAGTCGACAAGGTTTGGTGGGTGTTAAATTCATCTTGCGGAAGCTAACACTAGCTAGCCTGTCTCTATGTGAATGCTCGAAAGGTCCGGGGGGCTTTTAGGATTGATATTTTACCACAGCGGCATCTATTGATATATAGGATGTAGGAAGACGCTGCAAGGCGGCGTTTTATGTTTTGCTCATTGTGAAAATAAGGCAGCTAGCTACCAACATGGACAGCAGCATGTGAAAAAATGCATATATCAATGAAATGGATGGGAACAGTAGAATAAACTTCCCTAAATATTTTATTTAGCTACCTAATCTGTAATCGTACACAAAACATGGCACAAACCATATGTATGTACAGTACATTCGTTCGTTCGTCGGTTTCTTTTGAATATCCGACCTCTCCAAATATACACTAGCATAGAAAAAAGCAAGAAGGGGAAACTAAAGGAAAGAAAAGAAAAGGGGGAGACAACTCGCAGAGTTTTTAAAACACAAGGAAACATAAACCTCGAAGGGAGTAATTATAAAAAATGAAGGGGGAAAAATAAAAATAAAGAAAAGAAAAGAAAAGATTGCAATCTAATCAGACACTTCCGCCCCGTCTTTTCCACAGTATCCTGCGCTTAGCCTGGGTTTCTTTTTGTCTACCTCTGCTCCTTCAGACAGGAGGATTTTAGAAAAGATGAAAAAAGATGAAAAAGAAGGAAAAAAAGAAAGGACAACACCTGTCATGGCCATAGTGAAATAAAATTTGGTGGGGAATAAAACGAGAGCAAGGAAGCAACAGTTTTCGTGTTCCTGTTTATCACTCACAAGCGGCCGATTTTGTGTAAATAAGATTCAACAAAAGGATGCCGATGTGGTTGAATAAAAGTCTTGTGTGATCATATTTTTTAGCGATGCAAATGGGTATGCGTGAACGAAATGGTGACGGTAGTTTTTTATTTTTATAAAAACAAAGGAAAACAGAATAATATCCCGCAGGAGGGGGGGAAACATGAGAACGAGGAAGGCTTTGGCCAGCCCAGAAGATGTGGTGTAATTCAAATGGTTTTTTGTGGAGGGGAAAGCGGAAGTTGCGTTTGGGGTTTGAGATAAGGAGTTGAGAGCGGATAGAGCTTAGCGACCTAGGAGGCGTTGCGACGGAGTAGTTATATATCAACTTTGAGGGGCCTTTTTTATTTTCGGATTAACGTGAATGTTTCCTAGGATATTCGAGTGGAGTGTGCTATCGTTAGCGAAGGACGTCTGGTATAGGGTCCGAGGATGCTCTGTGGGCCGAATTAGGCGCGCCACCGGGGTTTTGAGTGGTTTTGAGTAGGCTTTTCTCAACGGGTAATGTTGATTTAATCGATAAACGCAGTGCTCGGCCAACAGCTTCATATGTCCACTTGTTCATCCATAAATGCACTTCATTCTGCTGTTCAATCGACGACCAAAACCCCAAATAGATCCTTAGGTTGGTCGCTTCCCTGCTCAGTATCTAAACCAGGTCTGGTCTTTTTACCCCTCCTCGTCGTCATAACAACTTCCCCCCAGTGTTTTGGCACAGCTGACAAGTTGGTATCCTTGGGAGGACGCAGTGGCGCATAGCGAAGTCTCCCAAACTCCCCCGGAGCCGGCGATGCATCCCGCCTCATGTTATCTAGTTGGTTCTCTGTTTTCTGTTCTAGCGCCGGAGATTGAGGTGATACGGAGGATTGTGGCTCTGCTGTAGTGGCTGATGTAGCAGTGTCGTGGCTCGCTGCACGCGATGAGGATGCGGTGGTTGTATGTATTGAAGGAGGGGTGTGTCCAGGCGGGTGGGGCTGTAAGGCCCAGATATCAATTACGGAACTGGTGGATGTTGATAATAGTGATTAGTTGAGAGTTTACGCGCTGGTACTGTGGCATTGGTTTGTTGCCTAAGGCCGGGTATATAAATATTTCTGGGCGCAGGCTTACTCTGATGTTCGCTGGCATATCGCCTCCAGAGCTTCCCTCTCCCGTTTCAAGTATTCTGGGTCAGGTCCCTGGCGCTGGCCGGATCCAACGGCCCCGTATCCATAGCCTGACTGGTATAGCTCATCGTCGAGGAGCCGTGATGATTCAGACTACAAAAAAAATATCAGCTAAGCAGAGGATGAACTGCAGAGAGAGTTTCTGCGCTACCAGCCACCATAACGGAAGAACACTGAATAGGAGCGCAAAGAGAGAATAACTTACGTCGTGATTATCTCGGCCGCCTCGACCTAGGCAAGAAGCGCAGACGCCCATCTAATGCGACAGGGGGAATCGGGTTTGCGACTGATAACGGGGGATAGATATTCGGCCTTGCAATCGAGGGGGTAGGCGGGCGTGAGATTGACAGGTTATATGGCTGTGGCAGGGGGGCTAGTCAGGCAAGAAGCCTGAATGTAAAGTCATCGAGCCGCCGAAGTAAGCAGCATCTGCAGAGATGTTGGTGTGATGATGAGGTTTAGATTTTTGTGATAAGTTGGAGATTGATGAACTGGCAGCGACACAATAATATGCAGCCAAGATGGTTCTGCTGACCAATCACCGGCTGCTGCAGGGGTTTCCAGCCTCGACTTTTTGCTTTGACATTCAAAAAAACTTTTGACTTTCAACTAATCCGTACGGAGTAATATATTTCACAAATGACGTCGGGATGAACTCTGCAGCAATATTCTCCTTCAATTTGCCTGTACAATCCATTTTCAAGTTGCCCGGCATCAAACAACAAATGCAGCAGTGATATATAACTTATATTTTGGCCTACAATTTCTGGCTAAATCGCCACTTCAGTCACTTTCAGCCTGTGACCTAGCATTGGTGGCTAACAAGTGCCCAGGTGGCGTCTGAAAATAGTGGTCTCATGAAGGAATGTGACCTTTTCAACTTCAGCAATGGAATAGTTCAAGCTGTTTTCACGCCATAACTCTCCATCTTACCCAGTGTTCTACGGAGTTCTCGAACTCGATTCTAACCGGAGATCTATTTCCCCTGTCTTCTCACTACTCGTTCTCAAGCATTACCCGGCGTCTCTCAGCACGAGAGAGCGGCCCTGGAAGAATGAACAACGTATTTATATGCCAGAGTTTTAATGTGTCGATAGACTGACTCCCTTTGGAATCGTCTCCTTGTTGCTCTTAGTTCAAAGACCTTCTTCTTCTTGTCTAAAATTTATCCCTAAATATGTCACCAGTTCAATATATGATTCAATTCATTGACGGTCCATGTCGAGATGAGTCTGAAGAAGATAACCTTTTTGAAGCATCACATCAATGTCTTCCCGCCCGCTATCTCAGCTTGTATCAACCCACACGCTAATTGGTGTTTTGTTTTTTGATATCGTGAAGCCGGGCCTCTCCTGTGGACGATGCGTTATGCAATCCCCACCCCGGCTACAATCAACGAAGGTCAAAGCTGTCTGAAGCCCCCAGTCAAATCCAGGTCCTTAAGTTAGGTCGATAACTCTTCATGTCAGGAGAGCCTGGCCAGTCCTTGAACTCTCAACCTTGGTTTCTCATCCACTGTCGTCCCCAGCCTAGTCCCAGTCTATCACTGACTTTGCTCAGATGTTCCTTTGCTGACATCCTTTCTTTTCATCTCCTCCCTTCTGATCCCTTACTGCACCCAAACAATTGCCCTCTGATACGAGTGTGGGTGTGACAGTGGGATTGTCTCATTGTATATACCCAACCTTTGGCATACTGCAGAGAGCTGTCAATCTTGCCCCGTCTGTTCAGCCTCCACGGAAGAAGATAGCATGATTTTCAAGCCCGAATCCAATAAATACCTTTGGTGCTCTATATCTGCTCAATTTATTTTGATATTCCCAGGGCATGGCGTTGTACCCATGTGCCTCCGTACGCCGCTTGACAGGCTCTCCTTCCCCTCAATCAAGGAACCGGAAATACTACTCTAATAAGCATGGACATTCATCCCGGAATGCATTCACCAATATTTCCTAAATCATCAATACGACCCAGATATATCACAACTTCATACAGGAGAGAAGAACCACGAAATCTTTTTAACACATAAGTTTGTGACAATGAAGTTTCTCCGCGCCATACTTACCTCGCTCTCCGTTCTTGGAGCCCCTGCCCTGGTAGCTGTGGATGGTCCGTGTAGCGGTACCGCCGATAGGCCGCGCTACTACGGAACTCTGCATTTCAACGTCCAGCTCGTCGACTCGTGGCGAGACTTATGTAACCGACCGCTGTCCCGATGACCCGAACAACATCAAGTGCTGCACCATTGCTGGATGTCCAGAAGCAGCAGCTACTGCGGATGGACCAGTCGAGCTTGTAGTGGAACTTTTAAATCGGACAATTTTTTCGTTCTTCCCTTCTCCATTGTCACGCGGTACAAAAGAAAAGCGCCTACCAAAAATTACCCCCGTGGCACAAAGTGTATTAACACTTCATTGTAGGATTATGTCCTGGTGGCAGCAATTACAAATGTTGTGATTACTGAGATGCGCTTGCACGGATACAGTTTGTGGACAAAAGCCTCGCCAGGTAAGCAGCTGCGGAGATATCTTGTGATTTCTTTTTCATTGGTCAACTCATTTCTTTTCACCTTTATTTCCTCAAACTGTCGTTTGCGAAGTATATCACTGGGGCCACGTTTTGTATTTATGTTGGCGAAATTAAACTTGGCTTTTCAAGAACTAGAACTGTCTTCACCCTCACTTAAGCTGCTCAGTAAATGTAATTGGACTCAGTGGAGCCCAGAAGCATTGCAGAGAAGTCTATCAAAACACACTCCAGAGTTGTAAGGCAGGCCTTAGCTATTTTAGAAGTATTATATGTGACGCAGTTATTAATGAAATGAAGGGCCAACGAAGGTGGATAAAAATGTGATTTTTTCGCAACAGGAACGGGCCATCAATGTTCTCCTTGAATACCCCTACTACGGAGTGCTTACACGTAGGTAAATAGGTAGAATGTGGATTATCGTCAGAGAAAGACATCACAGTATTTTTAAGACTGCTCGCCACAATTTTTCAAATGAAATATAAATTGTTGAGGTTCAGCATATCGCTAGTGGCGAGAATTTGATAGATAGCATATGCACAAAAAAAAAAACGCGGAAAAAAGGGGCAAAACGTGTAAATTTGAAGGTTGATGAATGATCTTTCATGGGCTATCTCCGTTTTCTTAGCGTCATCAACTCACCGCCTCAAGTTGTCCAATAAATGGCTTGTATTGGCAATAGTTAACTAATAATCAATCATTCAGAAATGAAGCGGCAGAATAAATACGCTAATAGTGCCCTACTGCTGTCCACGGGTAGTTCAATACTCCCGTTTCCGCATGGTAACTCGAATATCTCCCTCAGCGACGACGACGGCGGATCCGGGGTAGGAATTACGGAAGCTAGGAAATTGTGAAGTAGGACTACCCTTCCCGTTGACACATCCCAGAACGTCAAAGTCGAAATTTAGGAGGATATAGGCGATGGTGAAGAAGATTTCCTGTTTGGCAAAGACACGGCCAGGGCAGACGGTTTTCCCCCCTCCAAAGGGGAACATTTTACCGGCGTTTCGTGATGTGGAAAAGTGAAGTTTCCCAGTATCGGGATCGGATGTGAGGAAGCGGTCCGGGTAGAACTGGTCCACCGGCGGCCCGGTCCAGTGGTCCGAGTCACGGTGGGTGGGCCAAGAAGGGCTAATGAGGAGACCTCCTGGTGAAAAATAGAGCTGGCGACCATTATCGACGGGGAGGAGAAGAGGTTCCTTGACATCGCGAGTGACGAGGACATCGACGTATAAACGGAGGGTCTCTTGGAAGATGCTGTTGAGAAGGGGGAGACCGAGGAGTCGTGGGATGTCGGGCAGCCCGTCGCTAGGACGACGGATTTGGTCGAGTTCAGCACGGACACGGTGGTAGAGGGTGCGCTCTTTATCACTGGGATCGAGGATATTCATGAGTATCCAGCCAGCGGCGGGGGTGGAGTTGCTGGTGATGCCGATGAGGAAACCTGCATCCAGTCCGGCACGGGTCCGCACATCTATACCAAGGTCACGGTAGTAGAACTGGCGGACTCGGTTGGCGCGGCTGCCAAACATGGGTTCCCAGTCAACTTTACCTTCGGCTGGCGAAAACTTACCGCCCTGCTGGATGGCCTCTTCCATCTTGTTCTGCCACCGGATGATGCCCGCGAACACCTTTTCGCGGACCGAATGGGCCTTACGGTTCAATATCCTGGGAAAACCAAAGAAGAGAGAGAGAAAGTGCCTGTCAAATTCAAAAAAGTCTTCTTCCAACTCCGGATACTCCTTTAGCAGAGAGGAGCCAAATAGCATATCCGTGGAGGCGTGGAACATGCGGCCCCGGAGCCAGCGGTTGAGTTTTACCTGGTGACCGTCCGGGGGACAGTTGTCAAGATCATCGGCGAGATGCTCGCGCAGCAAGCGCGCAAATTGGGCCGTGAGCTCGTTGACCCGTTCAGATTTGAGGATGAAGTCTTGGTTAACCCAGGAGTGCATCTCATGCGGGTACCGCCCCGTCCTCGCCATGGGTGTAGTATCCGTATCCCCATGCCCGAAGAATTTCTTTGCCATAGCCGGTTCAAGGCCCAGTCCCTTGATGGCAATGTCCTCCACGATGAACCCATCTCGCGACAATTCCCTGTTCTTGAACAGAGCCTCTAATGCCACAGGGTGGAAAACGACATGGAGCGGCCGACCGCCGAGCATGAGAGTACATGCACCGGTCTCGCGTGGGTACCAGCTCAACAACCTGTTCCAAAACAGACCCGGCCTCGTGTCAAGGAACGAAAGGGCGCTGCCTAGCAGCGGGATCGTATACGGGACATGTGGAGGAGTATAACGCTGAGAAGAGCCATGAAGAGCCACAGCGACCTCACGACGATACCGCAGGGTCGTAAAGATGCGTGTCCCCGCCAAAATCACACCACTCAACACCAACGGCGACAAGCAATATATCAAGAATCGGACATCCAAAAAACCCTCAACAATATAGGCGGCCATCCTTCAGTAATTCTTCTATTTTTTTCTTCTTTCTTTCCCCACCAAATGTGTCTGTCTCCCCCAAACCATAATACCAGATGAAACAAAAGAAAGAGAGACAAGGCTTTTTTATATCAACTCATCATGAAATTCGGGGGCCCAGGGCTTGGAAAGACCCTGTAAGCACTAATGTCTGTGCCATCTCTGCCAAGATAACCTAGGGAGCTCGGTCTGCCGCCTGGCATAACATGTTTCTAGTTCCGTCGTCTCGTCATATCCTACAGGCTGCATGGGACGGAATCGGAACAATGCTGGACAGGCCAGTCAAAAGAGGAATATTTAAGAGAGAATCGAATTAGCTGAAAGCTCAAATTTGACTTGGAATGACCTTATGTAAAAACAGCACTTATCGCTCTGTTCTCCTTTATAACTGTATCACATTTCACAATTATGATTTGCAATAGAAAAAGGTTGATATTCTGCCAGTATTTTTAGAGCCGCATTAAAGGGAGTTTAATACACACACCCACTGAAAGCCCCCGCAATCCCCTCTTTATTTGACAAAGTAAATAAAACAAGAGCAGATATCATTTCTAATACAGCAGTGAACGGCATCTCCAGAGGCAGAGTTCATATGGGCAGTCAGGGCTCTCTCAATAATAGAGATTTAACTACAAAAAAGAGAGAAATACACAGATAGTGAAATTCATCAAGATAGCATACTGTTTGCAAGGCTTGAAAACAATACTTGCCCCGCTGGGCCTTGCTATTCCAATAATTTAGGAGTGGTTAGTTGTGGCGCCAACAGGGATAAAACAGACTTGAAATAGCAACCATTAATTTATAATCGAATTATACAGAGCTTGAAAGTCTGTTATTCAACATTATGAATCTGCTTGTCTGAAGGCAAGGTACATGTACATGTATAATTTGTGTATTTACTCCACCACTTGATTTCTGAATGATTGTTGGTTGATTATTGCTAATACAGGTCAGTTTTTGGTCAGACTGAGGCGGGGTGGTCGTCTCATTCTCATGCAAAGAGATACAACCTTGAACCCTAGTTCTGAATCATTAATTCAAGGGTGATGTAAATAGTTCAAGTACAGCCTACTCGTCGGCCTGAAATTATCGGCATTTACTGAAGGCTGTTCCCTTAGCAGGATCCCAGAATAGTCCTTTGTCTGGGGAAAGGGTTAAAAAGCCAGCATAGTATATAGATGAGCATGCATACAAAATTATCAGTAGATCTATGTCTTCACTATGTTCAACTCTGTCAGACATACATTTTGAATGAGTATAGTAAAGCGGCTCTGTCTATTTTGCAAGATCTACTACTGTATAGATAATTACACCCATCTCTTCTCTCTGAGATTCTCTTATATAGGTATACAGTAGTCTTATAGTAGATCTTGTAGATAGATAGTAGATATAGTAAAGACATACATCTATAGGTAATTTTGTATGTAAAGCCAATGTATGCACTATTCCTGATTCAAAATATGTAATTATCAATCCCTGGGGAAAGAAAGCAGGTTATGCTGAGATTCCTGATATTTAATGTTACACTTTTATACTCCGCCATTTATCGGCAAACTAACTGCAGGAGGCACACTCTGGAGTCTGGACCGTGCTTCCCGAAGCTCGAAAACCTGAATTAAATTATGATATGTGACATAAAGGGATGTAAGCATCCATGGATGTGTTAGGAAAATCTTCATGTACAGTACATGTACAGTACATACTAGTACATGGGGTAGAGAAACAACTTCCGCGATCTTGGGATGTGGCCGCAAGATCTCTGGATGTGGAACTAAGCCTTGGCGCGTCTAAATTTTAACTTTCCACCCAGCCAACTCTCGGCTCTTGACCAGTGACCACAAATGCTTCAACAGAATAATCATTCACCCGCTTAATCAGTTCGTTTACATCGAAGTTGTGTTTATGATACCTGCCTGTCTGAATGAAACATATAGCTATATTCTATATGCCCTGGCAATTACTTTCCGCACCCGCGCACAATGTTTGAGCTTCCAGGCGCCAAACGGTATGTCGCCCAGTACCCTGCCCTCTTCCAATCAATAAGCCGATGCCTTACAAGATATCTCAGCCCGCAATTAAAATAGCTCTTTCTAACTCCCTCTCTCACATACACACAGCGTCCGCCGCGAAGATCTGCAACCCCGCCGCTCGTCTCGCTCCCCATCCCCTGCCGAAAGCACCGCAGCCACATATGCCGCAAACGCGCTACGAAACATATTCTCGTCGATAGAAACTTATACTCCCCCTAACCTACAACCAGCGCGTCTTTCACCAGACTTGGAACATATTCAGGATGAAGAGGAGGAACGGGAGTTCGAGTTCAGACTTTTTCGTGCCCCACCAGTGCCTGCCCAGAAGGATGTAACGGGACACGACCAAGGGAGTAAAGGGAGGAATCTTGGCGAATATGGTGAAGGCGTACATATGCATACCGATGCACCCGAGCAAATGGACGCGAAAAATGCTGGAATTCAGAAATTTAGGATCAGATTGCGGTCACCTACTCCTACTATTAACGATGGGGACGGCGGGTTTGTGGTCCCATTTCGGGGTTGGGAGTATTATTTTTCGGACCCTGAGTGGGTTAGACGGAAAGTGGCGGGAGATGGGATAGGCCACCAGAGTATTGAGTTGGATACACGGCAAAAGGAGAGATTCATTGATGCTGCAGTTTGTGGGGAAACAATACTTGAAGACGCAAAGAATAACATATGGGTAAGTGTCCACCGTGATTTTACCGTCCATCTCCTTTAGGAGACGTGACTAAACCAAAAAAGAGAAGAAAAGAAAAGAAAAGAAAAGAAAGAAAAAAAAACTGGGTTGATGTCACTAGCTAATATGCACGTCAAAAACCAGCCTGGCTGCCATCTTCCATGGCGAGTCATCCATCTCAAGACAATTTCATCCAAAAATAAACCGAAGGAATCGTCAGAACCTTCACAGACAGCAAGCATCACTCTTGTAAATCCATTAGCCGCCACAGAAGCGCCCAAATCTAGGAAGAAGCCAGGGAAGAAGCGGCGTATCGTGCTGCGGCAGCGTCTTGCTGCGGCCAGAACTGCAGAAGAGGCTGATAGGGAAAAGCGGACGAGAAGAAATCGGGAGAAGAAGATTAAGAAGAAACAGAGGGAAAAGGAGAAGAAAACAGCTCTTCGTGAAGGTGGAAGTGGGCAAGGGAAGAGTGAAGGGGGCGATGCGACGGATAATGATATGAGTGACTAGCTGTTGAAACACGATCGGACACCCCCCGCGGATACTTCGTACACATGCCGGCGTACCCTTGGCACCCTGAAAAAAAAAAAAAAGATGAGCAAATGGATTCCTTCCCCCAGTGAAAAGAAGACCTTTGTGGCAATGAGAAAGGGAAGTCTCCATGTGCGAGCAACTCTTAGGTTGGTTCTGAGGCTGTGTCGGCTTGCTATCGTTTAGGCAACAGAAGGAATCATGTAACCATAATATCAATGCGAGGAGGGGAAAGGCTGCAAAACATCACCGGGTTGGCGGGGGGCGGTTAAAACGGCCGGCCACTCAAAATAGAGCTATAGCTTAATGTGAGATGAGTGCGAGGCCGGAAGAAAAACTTGGTGCAGAGGAAGCTCGTCCGCGGGGGCGCAGGGCGTCAAAAAATTGTGTGTCATCGCGCTGCAGCTAAAGGGCAGGTTACGGGGGAAGTCGTAAGTGACCAACCTGGAGCCGATGTCGGTAATTGGCTCTCGGAATATATTTCGCTCCGTCCCATATTTCAAGCGTGAAATACCAATCATAAAATCCACGCTCCTGAAAAAGGCCAACCGTGTGAGCTGCTAGTAAGCTGCACGAATTGACATGACCTTCGACTTTTATCTATGAAGTGGGTTGCAGATTGTATATTTCCTCTCTGTTTCATCACTACCATCCTTTTTATATTCCCCAACGAGGCGAGCAGCCTGAGGGCTATCCGGGCTGTAATTTGGAGTTTCCAACCAACGCGTATTGCACTTCCCGCCATTAAGAAATCGATGAGGGAATATCTAGGACTAGTATTAAAACGATATGTCGCCATTTTTTGATGATGGAATGAACTGTTGCTAATCCTGAACAATATGATATATGTTGGTGGAAACAGGTTCTGTTGCTAGGATGCGAAGGTCAAGGCAGGAAGGATAAATAACTAGCGACGAGTGTGTTTCAGGTTAAAAATTGGCGGGTCGAGACTGCTATTGCTTGGATGAATTGGAGTTGGCGAAGGAAAAAAATAATGAAGGGAGGTTATTCAATTTATAGAGTTCCTCGTCTCTAATAGTGACCAAAAAAAAGATACTTGACCCCTACGAAACTAATCCGGGAATTGCCAGAAAGAATGGAAATTTGCGAACAGAAGAAAGGCCTCGAAGAGCAAAGGTAAAGGTAAGCCCCATAACATCGTTTCGAAATGTCAATCTTCCCGATCAAGATACGTAATGTAGAGGGCTTAGTAAAGCTGCCGGCAAGATGGGCTGTTAATATTCAGTTAAGCAACGATGGGGAGAAATCCGAGATGGATGGACATTTGGAGTCGTCCAAGGGTAACTCTTGGCAGGACCCGCTCCCATGGCACGGACTCGGAACTTGCCGTAGCCCGGAACTTTGTTTAGTGGGGCGGATCAACTCAAGGTTTTCCACGTGGAACAGAATATAAATGTTGCAAGATAGATGAACGCCATTTTGCAGAGCACAGATGCAACTTTTATCAGTGCAGCTTTCTTTCATGCAGATGAAGAAGCATCCTATAGAGAAGAGAAAGAACTTGCAGCATTCAGCATAAATTAGAGTGAAAATGCGTAAAAATTTCACTCACATTTCAAAGAACTTTTCTACACTCTTATCACTGCACTTTTAAAGAACTATTCATTATTGCTATACTGAGCTTTTCCCTTTACTAAGACATCTAGTATTCCCGTTCATTAGATACCATTAAATTCTATCCCTGATCAGTGAAAGTACAGAAAAAAGTGAATGACAAACTTGAGTGAGAAAGGAAAAAGAAGAAAAAACAAAGAAGAAAGTTGAGTAAAAGGGAAGAAAATAAAAAGAAGAGTATCTATAGTAAGTTTCTTCTGAATCAGCATTAAAACTGCACTCTGGGAAAGATTGATTGTGAGAAGGAGATAGGGAAAGAAATAAGAGGGGGAGGAGTATACTGATTGACATGCTTAATTGCCACTTTGTCAAAACAGTAAATGTGCAGTAGCGTAATTCCGGCCAAAAAACAAAAGCTCCCCTCAATTGCTGAGTGCTGAAGATGGACTTATCAACTTCCATGACTTGTTTATGGGTAACATGGAATGCCAACAGATAATGTGACTTTCCCAGCCTCTATAGATCATAGGCTGCCAATTAAAATATTGGCTAACCATATGATTTCTAGATATAAAAGTTTGTTATGATAATTGGGTTCGTATCGGGTATTGGAATCGGTACTGGCGGCTCGAGGAATGACGGAGAATGCTCAACTTTGATGATGTCATTTAAACCGATCCCAACGATCAAATTTTCACCTTCTTCGTCGTGCGAAAGAGAGATCTCGATCCCAAATTCCCCAATTTCTTCAAAAGTATATCTCAAGCTAATAGTGTAGCAAGTATACATAATGTTGTCCCTCATTACTGTCCTCAGTCCACTTTCTAGGCGCATCACTCCCTTGACTATCGTTTTGCTCGGGTCCGCCGTGGAAAAGATTCGATTGACAATATATCTGTTGCCATCTACTGGCAAGGGAATTGTAGATTTGATGATGTATTCAATGACCTCTCCTAATACGACGGATCTTTTAGGAATAGCGTCCCCGTCATATTCTATTATCGGTACAGGTGTCCATTCCATTGTCGGAGGATAGGGAGGTATAACAATGATTTGGGGCCAGAGATTGTTTCTTAAGTACGATAATTCTCGAAAAGAATTCAAATTTGCGGGATGGCGAATGAGGTCTGCTTGGGTGATAGAAGGTAGATAGATAAGCACCAAGGCGGAAATTGAATGTAGACTGATTGAGAAACTTCGAGGGGCTGTTTGAAGACCATGTGTTGGTCGAGAGCATCATTTAATAGATATATATATATCTCATTTTTCCCCTCCAGCAAGGCAACTAACTCCCTTTTAAATTTGAAAACACGCGAGTAAGGGACTATGCAAGGGGTTTGAAGATTTCGAACAGCAGATTTTACAACAGCATTCTACCTTGTTCGGCAAAAAGCTGTGTTCAAATTTTGTCTGCAGTCGTTCACAACGAATAAGCTTTGAATATTTGAAACATTTTTAAGTAAATAATCAACAACAGGTCTGCGCTATCTTGATGTGAGGAACAATCCTTTCTTGTATCATAATGGCGATGGCCAGGGATCGATATTAAACCGAGCACATACGCATGGATCTTGTTGAAAATGGTTGTCGGGATAAACCTAAGACCGGATGAATCGAATGGCAAATGTACGAAACATACTCGCGGGTAACCCCGTATCAATGAAATAAGTTCACGAGGCAAATTGAAAATGTCAATAGGAGAAATAATTGGAAACGGGACGACAATTCCTTAGAACGCATTTTGCCATGGAAGATTTGATTATAGAGGCCGCACTGTTGGAACGTGCTTGTATTTCTTTTTGTTGGAAAACCAAAATACTGCTTTCTTGAACCAGAGTTGGCATGTACTGCATGGCTTAGTCCGTTTGAGGACTGTGTGATGTCTATAATGATGGAGGCAAAAAGAACAAAAAATTAGAGATCTTGTATCATTCAATGGATTTGGCCGGGATTTTGGCGTTTCCGGTTCTTCCCAAGGACGCACCCGGCTATGTATCTCGAATAAAGTCTAGGACAGAAAAGAGATGGTTTAGGAACGCGGCACTCCAAAAGGGTCATATACTATTGGTGGACAGAGGATAAGATAAGTCCCGTGGACCTATATATAATAAACCGTTGCCTTCATTGCCGAATACTAAACCTTGCCGAATCTTGTGGCGATATTCGCTTTCACCCTTTGCTCCATCACCATATCATCCACTCTCTTATAAAATATTTTCATAACGCGACTCATTCTCTAACAATATGTTTGAAATGTTGCTATTTCACCTGGCGTTCATAGAAAAAAACAATCGAAAATTTAGCTCTCGTGCAAAAGGTTCGTGCACAATAACGACATCCAGTAAAAGTAATTCAAAATTAAGAAAAAGTATTGCAGGGCCCAATATATATAATAAATTTCGAAGGTTGATGAACTTGCCGGGTGGAGACGAAGAGATCCTCCATGCCCCTTTAACTATATCTAGAGTGATACCTATAGATAGAACACAGAGTCAAAAGGAAGAAGAAAAAAGGAACATGGCCCCTCAAAGGTCACAACATCTCGATACAACTCTAGAAGCCGCCAGTTCCTTGCCCACATGATAGCTCATGAAACAGTTCAATGAACCAGATCTTGCCTGACATCCACGCACGTAACATATTTGTCTCCTCCAGCTCAAGATCCAGGAACTAGCTGAGGTCTATAATAACCTAGCTATAAAAGGTTAACTGATGATACTCATATCCCGCTCAAACATACCGCTGTAGCAGATCATATATAATATACCAGTTGGATCTTTTGGTTTAATCAGCTAACAATCTGTAGAGTGAGCAATTCGGGTCCTGGGTATTTAGATAGTTAAAATGCAACTTCTTTGTAACACGAAACGCTATATTTACCTCGGCCATGCAGCTTGGAAGTCATCATCATGCTCAAAAATGACACTCCCGCCCACCACGGTGGGGACAGATTGATGATCCCGAAACACTGGGGCATATTGAAATGAAGTAGCTCACTGAAGAGTATACAAGAAAAAAGTAGCTGTGGTATATTATTTATGCGCAACTTTAACTCAAAACACTGAGGGAAAACTGGAGTAATAGAAAAAGAAAGAAAAAAACGGGTATTATGCAAGCCAGTCAGACATGGACAACCAAAAAGCCACACAGGGGCCGAAAGCACACTACAGGGAAACGTGCTGAGCTGACAAATAAATAAAAGCGAATAAAGCGCGAGGTGCACACAACTACTAAGCCAAAATCAGTAGGAGTACTGAAATATACAGATAATACAACATGAAAGTATTCCACTAATGTCCAGCCAGATTTGATGATTCAGTTCATGTCATGATGTATAGTTGCGAAATCACGTTCCATGGGTGCTCGTGGCAGCTGAGTGAAGGTAGGAGATGAGTTTGGAATGTTATCATGATGTTGCGAAGGGGTATCCACGGGAAAACAAAATTTGTTTACGAAGCAGGGGCCGCAGGCGCGGGAGCCGGGGCCGTTTTGGTGGCATCTGGTGCTGGTTCGGCTTCGGTTTTCGCTGGTTCCGCTGGTTCCGCGGTTTCAGCTGGTTTATCCTCAGCGGGCTGCATTTCAGTGGGCTTAGCTTCAGGGGCAGGGGTTGGTTCTGGTGCTGAGTCGGCGGCCTTTGAGGATTCAGTGGGAGCAGCAGTTGGAGCGGCAGGGGCATCTGCAGGGGCGGGAGGAGCAGCTAGATTAAAATTGACCACGATTAGTTTCTGATATGATTGCATTGATAATGATAAATATATGTTCCTGAGCTTACCGTCAGCAGCTGGAGCTGGCGTTGGAGTAGCATCTGCCGCTGCTGGGGTTGTTTCCTTCAATGGCTCAGGCGCGGTAGTGGCAGCCGCAGGAGCATCCGCCGCAGCAGTGGTGGGTTCACTGGTAGGAGCAGGGTCGGTAGCTACAGGTGGCTCAGTTGTTGTGGGGGCAGCCGTTACAGCAGCGGCTAGAGCAGTCACTGGGGCCACTGCTGGTGCTGCTCCGGGAGCTGGAGCCGGGGGAGAGGTTGTATCTGCTGTGATCGTTTCTGGGGCTGCCGGCTGGGCTGCCGGCTGGGCCGCTGGGGCAGTCTCTACTGGTGTAGTCTCTGCTGGCTTCGCATCTTGTGCGGGAGCTGCAGTGGTCTCTGCAGAAGTATCTGCTGCTGGAGCAGTTTGGGCAGCTGCCATCCGCTTCTTGCGTCCCCTGAAGAAGTTCTTGAACCCCTTCTTCAGCTGATCAAGCGCATCGGGAGCTATTCGAGTGTCAGACTGGGAAGCCCAGTAAATACGCAAGCTGAACCAGATAACTAGATCTCCCGAACAGAAGCAAGGGCCGGAAGTGGTAGTATAAACTTACGAACACCACCCATGATGAAGAGCGTTCAGGAGAAAGGTACCGGGAGGAAAGCGAGTTAGGGAAGATGACAGGATTAAGAATATATATCTCGCAACCCAAAGGTAATATGTCACCACCGCTGAACTATAAACCTGTTGAACAACAGAATGATAGGGAGGAGCACAGCCGGCGGAGAAATATGCAAAAAGAACAGAATGCGGTGAGGTTGAGGATGGAGCGAGGAGGTTGTCTTATTAAGGCTCGGGTGCGCCGAAATGTAAGGGACGTGCACGGGCCATTTATCGCAGGAGGTGAATAGCCACGTGACATGGGACCTACTGACTAATCAGAGCGGCTGAGCTAGCGCTGTGTTTGATATTCGTCATTCCCCCTTTTTTGCTCATTTACCACGACACCTGAAACAGCTCACATCTTCGGAGTACCTTATATGTGCCAATTTGGTATATTTTCTGTTAAATTATATGGTGGGATGATACACTCGATTACTGAATTCTACCACCGTGCAGATGTCCTGGTCTCCTCCGTACTCAGTAGCGGACGCAACCTTGGGAATGGGCCTACTGACTTGACTAGTGCGGTCTGGGTCTTATGGACCGGATGCTCCAACTCCAGCTCCAGTGTCATCACCTGGCCAAAGAGCTGTACGAACAGACCTGCAGCATGACAACATCTCTGATTACCTGCATGAACTGCATACAGTGCAGCTTTGCACCCTTCTGATTGGAAAATAAGTATTCCCCCGCAAAATTAGAACTCGAGCTCACGACAACAACAACCTCATCGCCAAGTTTAATTAAACATTCCCGTTTGTGGGGACAAGGACCCCGTTGAAAGGGAGTACGTAGTAATCGCCCCTGGCACTAGCAGACTTGATTAACCATCTAACTAGCTACAAGGGTCTTGAAACAGCCTACTGAATTCCATGGTTGCAGGAAAATCTGGGGACTCCTCAATTAAATCGCCTTTTCCTCAGGTGCTTACTTAGACTTGGTGGGAGATAGCACGGTCGCGCAGAAATCGTTGTTTGGAAACAGATTGTTGAGAAGATAAACTCTTAACCAGAACTCTGTTCTAAAAAGTCTCGTTTACTCATTTGACCAGGAACGCTTATAAACAATGCCCTCCGCGCTAGGTCTATTGCTTGAAATTATCACCAAAACAATGCGCATATAGCCCTTCAATTAGCGGGATTCCCGCAGTTTGCAACTCGCGGGGTTCGTGAACACATCCGTTTCCCCATAATTGCAGGCTAGACTTATGCCACAAGACATTCCACACGAAACTTCGTTTTTGTCTGGTGTACGTGTGCATTCAGCGGCGCAGCACATCTGCAGGTCAAACATACTAGTATATTCTTCCTGTTCGGCCTAGGAATCCGAAGGTTGAGTCGATATCACATTTCAAATCTTCCAGAGAGAATATGTCTGTCATGTATCTAGTTGAACAAGCAACTGCCCATTCCTCCCGTCGCACCTAATTCCTTGATATCCACCAAATAGTGCTTCGACATCGGGGATAAAGTGAAAGTCGAATACAACAACCTTCAGTTCACATATCATCCGGCCCTGTTATATTCTGTATTTTCCCGGCATACTCAAGAATCTCGTCTCGAATGCGGTTTGCGCACTTAAAGAAGTGATTCGCAGCCCATATCATATCGTTAATGGAGCTGTTAATGGGTAGCAGGAAATATCTCCTTAATTTTCCATTATCTACCTAGGTAGCTACTAGTATTGACTACAATATTGAAACAGTACATGATCATTAAATCATCAACCAACCACAATGCCACACTATCCACTCCAGACTTCACCGCATTACCACTATGCAATCACGCCACCATCCATCCTCACAGTCCACAATCCCCTGGTGCAGCCTCAGTAACAGTCATATCGACCCTTCCTAATTCAGCTGCTCGTCCCCCTGTCAATTCATCCATTGCCGCCTTCGCTAAGTTGAACCCATTCCCAGCATGATCAATCGCAATCACAGGGATTTCCACTCCAGTTTCCTCAAACTTCAATTTATAACATTTTCCGCAGTTGGGGCTATTCCATTTCTCAACAGAAAATGCAGCACCGACCCTTGGGAAGATGGGAAGATTGCCCGCGACGCTGAAGCCTTTGGTTACCAGGCCGTTAGATCCGTCAGAGCAAGCCGTCGTTAACAAATCCAGGTTTGCATTGTCATAGACTTCGTCGTAGGCGACGGTCATGACTTCCTGGGAGAGGGTCAAGTTGGAAAGGGAGAGGAGGAGAGCGATGGTAGAGATGATGGCCGATTTCATGGTTGCCGTTGATTCTATTTTTGTTTTCGTTTCTGGGGAAGCGGGCGACTCAGTTATCTGATGTGGCGGTCAGAAATGGTTATTAGCCGCCTGGTTTAATGTGAGCGGACAAGATATTGATGAAATATAGGCTAAGCAATATTATTAAACCCGAAAATTATCATGAATCGAAAAGAGAAAAAAAGTATAACAAAAGGTTAGAGGCTGGCGGACAGGATCACTTTATTTGAGAAAATTATCAAGATGGCACGGTAGTTTTGAGGTTATAAATCAGATCTGCCAGGCCATTGCAGGACTTATTTATACCCCTTCAGTCTACCTAAGATATTCATCTTGCCCCTCTTCACGCACGTTAAAGAATATGATCAACCAGATAAAACTTGACGTAATTACTGTACTGACACAAACCCGAGACTGCAGTCCTTACCGAGCTGAGTGTGTTTGTTTCTCTTTTATCCACACATCCAATATCCGGACATCCGCATAGGAATAGATCCACGTAGTTAGGTAAATATGGAGTTGAAGCAATCACTTGACCAAGCTACGCCCACCAGTCAGCCCTGCAGATGAGGAACATCACCAATCCCTGCAACGAACGGGCAGAGCTATTTATATAACTAAAAAGAAAAATAAATTGTCGCTGTGAAAAGCTGGAAAAGCTGGCAGGCTTTTTTTGCATAAATTCGACAGATAGTTTTGCATAATTTTCATTGCTTGTGGATATTGATACTCTTTGCCCTTCACAGGCAGCTTGAAGTGTGTCAGGCAAGGCACCATGCATACCTAACCCACGTAGGCAGGTAGGTATTGCTACCACGGTAGCTAGTTTTGAAGGGTAGGTATCACCAGATCGCTGCTATCAATATTTGCCGGAACCAAGATTGTAAAACATGCAGCAGAAGTTCTATTTTTGGCCCTGCACTGTAGTAACTATCCGTTGTACCGCATTGAGACAAATATGTCCGGATAACAAATACATCCGAGACAGGTGGAGTTTGTTTTTTTGAACATGCGGACGACTCAGTATGGAATATCTATAATTTTTAGTTTGGGGTGGATGCGGGGTTTTTTCACTGATCATCCACGTCTCCCAAACTAAAGCAGGATCGAGACCAAGAGCTGATTCATAACGATATATAATTTAGGCATGTTGGATAATAGCTATTGAAATAAAGTTATAGAATGCTGAACTGCTAATTGAAAAATTAATTCCCCTTTTTTTTCTCCCTACCTATTGATTTTGCGTGGGAGTCGTAGATATATGTGTTTCTGGCTTAAAATGGAACAGCTTTATCTTCCAGATCTGGACATCGGCGCCATTCTATGACAGTTCACATACCGTTATTCATGAAACAGAATGGAACTAAGTTAGCCCACAGATATCTGCATTTGTAAATATCTCCTGCAAGTATAGTTTAGTTTTAATATATTATCAAACTATAATTTATTATTCAGAATACTCCGACGTTAGAACCCGATTCTATTCACTTAGAATTGCCGTGCTAATAAATAGAAGAATTACGTTTCAAGTTGAACATCTACAACAAATTATGTATGTGTTCACAATTTATTATGAGAATATTTAAAGATTGTTAAAGACATCTGTTGATTCAGTGACAAATACTGCTACTTTGTCTTAATAAGAGAGAACCGAACTATATAGATTCTGAACATAATTCCTCCCATAGAGCGTACGGTTGATCGGGCGGAGATCGGGATCGGTGTTCGGGAAGTCACGTGGATCTAACTCCCGAACCTGTCTAGCCAATATTTATGTTTGTCATATGTACCTCCCTCCATTCAAATTAATCCCTTCTCATGTCATTTTACCCAGGTATATCAAAACGGGCGTGAGTAAAAGTAAATCAAAAACGCGGTACTCTGCCTTTTAAACCCATTTTTATCCTTTCGGACTGCTTCGAAACGAGATTTCCCGCCATATTACTGATATTCCCCCAAACTGTCGTCCCGTCGCCGGAGCAGCTTTTGCACTGGGGTCAGGATGTGTGCCTTGATGAGGGATACCATATTTAGTATATAAAGCTCGGCCTGGGAAAATTTATGGCGGTGCGATCTCGGGTATGGGCGGGTTGGAATATATGTCGGAAGGGGCACGAGCTCAGGTAGGGTCATTCAATTCGTGTTTTATCATTCGTATCTGATATTCAGCATCTGGCTATGCGTTACGCGAATACATATACGCCCGAAAACTGGCTCCACATCCACGAGGGCCAGTCTTTAGCTGATGTTCTAAGGTTAGCTTACTCTTGTTACCAAGTGGAGAGCTACAATGCGAGATTAGATATAAGAAAGAGAAAACGGAGATATTATTATAAAAACGATCTACGTCTTACAGTTTCCCAACGGTCAAGGAATTCAGAGACATATGCGGTGGAATAATTTAGCGTGGAATGTTGTGTCAATCGGCCAGAACCTGCTGTGCCCCATCTGTTGCAGCGCAGTGTTCCAACCGGGTAGTTCGTGATAGGGTCCATGAATATAGACATTCTCCAAGAGCTGTACCTGGTACCAGAAGCTTTTGTGAAACTACATCGTTCAGTTAAGTTACAAGGTTGTTAGCGGCTTCTCTTTTTTAAATAGACAAGAAAAGGGCTGTGTTCATCCTTCTTTTGATAGAGAAACAAGCATGGGATAGCAGTGTGTAAGAATATTTCAGTATCCATGGATGTAGAGGAATAATCTATAAAATTGACCAATTAAAGTTTATCCTGCATATCACAATTTGGTACAATATTCAGAAACCCAACATCTTTCGCCAGCCAGCCAGCTCCACCGCCCCAACTTGAACTTGAATACGGATTATTCGCCGAGTCCCAATAATGGTCTTGGGACTAAAGGCTCGGCTATTGGTTCACTAAGAAAAGAGCTGCAGATCCGGCGTCGTCGGCAATGAAAATGGCGACACCGGACGGACCACTTCGACCATCAATGGCCAACCAACGGAATTTGCCTAAGGCCCATCCTTTAAAACAACATACATGCCCCTTGTTTCTTCGCGACTTTCGGGGAAGAATATCCAAGGATCGACAACGACAAAATCTCTGATCCAGAGGAGCCATGACGTCTGCAGATGCTTCATTATTTCAGTCGGAGAGGACTCCTTTGCTAGGAAACGATGCGACGCTCGAGAGTGGCGCCGACAGTGATGTCGCGAATGGCACGGGCGCTAGAGATTCAAGCTCGCCTGATGACTCCGATGTCCCACTGGCAGATGAGCTCACGACAAAGCATTTGCTCATGGTATTGCCCAGCGTCTGGGTTGGGGTTTTCTTAGCTGCATTAGGTAGTTACGCCATACATAGCTACAACCCTCGCATTTTATTCATGGCCCGTCTACTTTGCCTAGCAAAATACTTTCGCGCATAAATCCAACGGAGTACACTTTTACTAATAGCATCTGAGATCTATAGATGGCACTATTGTTGGCACCATCGCGGCCCCAATATCTTCGTCATTCAATTCACTATCCCTTCTATCGTGGCTCGCAACCGCTTACCTCGCAGCGAACGCCGCATGCCAACCACTCAGCGGCAAATTAACCGATATTTTCTCACGGCGCACGGGGTTGATAGTCTCGAATATACTCTTTGGGGTCGGGAACCTCATCTGCGGACTTGCAAGAGATGAATGGGTGATGATATTCGGGCGCACGGTGGCTGGAATGGGCGGGGGCGGCATCACAGCTATCTCCACCTTTATCACCTCCGACCTTGTACCGCTGCGGAAACGGGGAGTGTGGCAGGGTATTGGGAACCTCTGCTATGGTCTAGGAAGCGCTTTGGGTGGTGTTTTTGGAGGCTGGATGAACGACAACTGGGGCTGGCGCTGGGCGTTCCTTATCCAAGTACCCTGTGTGGTGGTTTCCACGGTCCTGGTTGTGTGGAAAGTCAACATCCCCGTGAAAGTGACCGATAAATCACGGCTGAAGCGGATTGATTTCCTCGGTGCAGGGACACTCGTTATCACTCTTATTCTGCTACTTGTGGCCTTGAACTGCGGAGGCAACCAAGTCCCCTGGAACCATCCATTAATTTGGACAACACTTCCGCTATCAGGGGTGTTTCTCGTTTTGTTTATCTATATTGAAGAGAAGGTTGCTACTGAGCCGATTATACCTGTTCGCCTCCTCCTGGACCGCACTGTTCTTTCCGCGTGCTTAACCAACTGGTTCTCCACCATGGCCGTCTTTGCCGTGCTCTTTTACGCACCCTTTTACTTCCAGGTCCAAGGATATTCCGCCACAATGGCCGGGCTACGATTGGCTCCCCAGGCCGTAGGTACAGCTATTGGATCCCTGGGCTCGGGGATTTTAATGCGTGTGACTGGCCGTTATCTCTACTTCAACTACGTTTCCAATGGCCTTGTTGTTCTAGCCTCCGCACTGATGACCACATACACTCTCACAACACCTGCTTGGCAACCTTTTGTTCACGTCTTCATATTTGGTCTGGGATACGGCAGCATGCTCACGGTGACACTGGTCGCACTGATTGCTGCTGTCGAGCACAAGCACCAAGCTGTTGTCACATCGGCCTCGTACGCATTCCGCAGCACCGGGAGTTCGATAGGTATCACTGCTGCCTCAGCCGTTTTCCAGAACCTACTCAGAACGGGGCTGTGGTCAAGGTTCGGTGACCGGGAGGACGCAGCCAAGATCATTAAGAAGGTTCGTGACAGTCTTGATGCGATCAATAAAGTCCCAGCAGACTGGCGTCCCGGTGTGCTAGATGCATATATGGATGCTCTGAGGGGTGTATTTGGGGCAATGCTTGGGCTAGCGGTATTAGGTATGTTGGCTTGCCTTTTCATGAAAGAGCATAAACTGCATATGAACCTTGCGAGGAAATGAAATGTTTGGGGACTACTTCCTCAGCGCGATATACCCTGTTTTTCGTGACATCTCTTAGTAATTTTGAGCATACACTTTTTTTTGGGAATTTTGCCGCTTTCGGGAATAATATTCGTTAACGGAGTAAAGAGGATAAAATATAAAAATTCATATATAATATAATTTTATTATCCGATTCCGGGTTTTTAATACGGACACAACATGTTCAAGCCCAAGGCGAATACACTCACAACCTTTGCTAGACGGTGGATATGCTTTGTTCTACCACCCCATGGATCGGGTACGACTCGGGGCACTTCCTGCCGAGCGTGTGCCGAACTACAGCCACTCCCCGTGCTCTATTTTCTGACGTCAGTTGTATGTATCTCTCGAGAATGGTACGGACTACATCTTTAACAATTACCGGGTCTAAAAGCATATACTCTACTATTCAGGTATTGATAATATAACATATTTCTGCATCCGGATTGCATGCGAACCGAAGATAAATAGATGAAGAAAAAAAATGAAAAAACAAGCAACATGCTAGTTTAATAATTTCTATCTAGGCACATGTCTCCTGGGTACGTCAAAGCAGGGCGGTGGCAATAGTGGGCTTACTACTTAACTAGTGTGGGCCAGAACTCGGACCAAGCTGTACATGTACAATTCATTCATATATCTTTCGAGACAGCGCTTCTTTTCTACTATCTACATCCTCATCCTAGTATCCCTTACAACGACGTCTTTGTCGCATACAACCCTTCTAGACATCAAAGTGACACCATTATAGGGCTTTTATTAGTCGCCAGATTCTCTCATTAACCGCACCTGCAGCACAGCCTCTTCGTCCTGCAATATATCCGATTTAAACCCTCCTTTATTGGAAAGCCTCCTGGCAGTTGAAGCCTTACCTAGAGGCATCAAAGGTGGATGGTGGGGAGGGAGATATAATTAGACGCTAACCTAGTATGTATCTGCCGTGTATTTCTTCACTTTCTCCAGCTGTTGATTCAGTCTGATAAATGAAGCCACACAGTGTAACCTTCAGCTAACGTGGCACCGGTTCCTCCAGTACCTGACAGCTGGTCCACGTATACATAGACAGATAGCCTATCTTCTTTCGAAACGCACACAGCTTGCCCTTTTAGCCCGAAATCTTATCGTTAGTGGTTATAGTATACACCCCGAAGCTACGAACCGCACGAATCAGCCGATCGAATACTTTGGCGTCTATAGAAAAAGGGAACTACCTTGGATAGCGGTGGAAAAAAATACAAAAAAAGAAGGGAGCATAGAAGCGGACCCATTATCGTTATTGCACTTGTCCCTAGAACACAGCAAGTGGACGAGTGTGTGGCACACCGAGAAGCCACACCGCCGCAGGATTTGGGATTCGTCTTGACGAGGAACCTATGCAAGCACGAAACTATGAACATATGGAACCCAAAACCGAACAGAATACCGATTATTACAAAAGATATAACAGCTTAGGGTACGTGAAAAGAGATTAGGGGTTGACCAAGTACACCGCGTCAATAAGATAGAAACCATAGCCGACTTACGAACACCATCATATGGCCGTCGATTTTACGCCTCCGCATGCTCTCTCTCCTCAAGATTCCAAGCTCGAGGCGCCTCGCGATAAGGTGACTGGGATGCCAGGCGTCACTCTTGACAACAGGGGTGCAGGCACAGAAACTGGAGGAGATACGCATGTCTATGGAAACAAAAATGGGGCTGTGGTGGGCGAGTGTGAGGTGGAATTAGATAAAAATAACTGGTTATCGTCCGCCAAACTCTCCTGTAACAACAAGTTACGAAAGCGTGTTCTTATTTCGACAAATGCTTCGTTTGCAGAGGTTGCGATCCCTTTCCTTCAGAAAATATCGGACGTCGAACTTCGGGTGATATCAGATGACGTCTTGGATATTATGCAGGGCTCATGCTATCCAGATACACCAATTTCCGCGCAACCAGGTTCGAAATTGAGTTCACGACCTTGGATGAATGTAACAGCAGCTGAGTTGATAAGTTGGGCTGATGTGCTGATACTCAGCCCTATCGACGCGGGAACACTCGGAGGAATGATTGCAGGCCTCACCACCAGCCTCACATTGACGGTTCTGCGTGGTTGGGATATTACCAAGACGGTGCTACTGGTGCCTAGGATGACCACATCGGAGTGGCAATCCCCGATGACCAAACGGCAGCTCAGCGACCTGGCTAATTTTTGGTCATGGGTAAAGGTTCTGCCGCCAACTTTGTCAAAATTTGAACCTCCTGCTGGACTCGTGGAGATTCCCTGGGATGGCTGGGCTACGTTTAGCAGCAAAGTTCGAAAATGTCTTGGGTGCCCATTTCCTCCCAGCACCATACAAGAGGATGATAAGTTGGCTAAGGATGTTTCCAGCGGGAATGGATCAACGCCCCTAGCTATACCAAGTAGTCTACACGAAAGAGAACTATCAGTGAATAATGAAGCATATCAGAATGGAACCAATAAAGTCCCCACCAGCGCCATCCGCAAGGAGAAACCCATCCTTCCTCCGGAATTACTGACGATGATTCTCGAGATGCTTGACGATTGGGAAACAGCAGCCTCAGTTGGAGTATATGCCAAAATCCCCGTACCTGAAAAATGGAAACCTTACATCCCTACCCCCAGGACACCCGCCACATTTGAGTATACTGTTCTTCGCGGGTCAATGAAAGAGATTGAACAACAACTATCCACAATTCCACCCCGCAAGCCGCTGTCTAGAATTGTCACCGACCTAATCCTCAAATTTTCTCGAACGGATATCCTCGACTCTCTCTGCAAATTGCGCATGGATCTCTACTTATCAACGCCTCAGCTCAAAAATCTACCTTTATCAGCATCTTCCAAATTCGGCAGCACATCCCTCCTTACCTGGTGGCGTAATTGCTCCACCCTACCAACACTCCCGATAAAGGACTACCTACCCGAGGCCATCGATGCCGCCTCACGTGCAGGCTTCGTGCATGTTCTAGAATGGTGGCGCCAATCCGGCCTTCCCTTCCGCTACACCGAAAAGTCTCTCGAATCAGCCTCCGCAGAAGGTCGAATCGCGGTCCTCGACTGGTGGAAAAACGTCTCCAAGAATGCGCCACCAGGCGACCCCGTCCCACTAAAAGTCGGAAAATCCGTGCTCCTCGCCGCACAATCCGGACGCACCGATTCGCTTGCCTGGTGGGACAAATCTGATATCCCGTTCAGTCATGCTGAATCAGTTACCCGGATCGCCAGTAACCATGGCCATGTTCCTGTGCTGGACTTTTGGCACCGGCGGAAGCGCGAGAAGCTCATCTTTGATAATCAAGTTCTCGTTGGCGCGACAAAGAATGGCCATGTCGAAGTGCTCGAGTGGTGGAAACGGAGCGGTTTGCCCGTCGAGTTCAAAACGTGCGATATTGAAGAAGCGCTGGAAGATGCGGTTTCGGGGGTGGAGCAGCGCGTACGACGGTGGTGGGCGCGGAATGGATTGAATTTAGGGGTTGGAACGAACGAGTGGATGATGGTTAAGACTTTAAATACATAATATTGGTTGAATATTTCTATTTATTTGGATGTTCATTTTTTTATAATTCGAGGTTTTATTGTTTTATTTTCTATTTTTCTTAGGACCTTATTTCAGAATGAAAGTTTCTGGTGGAGGACATGCATATTAATGTGTACTCTGACGGCTATCTAAGTAACCACTTTGGGTTTTTCTCTTTTTTTATTTATTTTTTTTATGTCGCAGTTAAATGTCTCTACCTTACCCTAATCTTGATCTTGGAAATATTTTGTTTCGGCTTACGATATAAAACTAATGGCTTTTAGGTTCAGCCCTTTTGTGCATGTTATTGACGATCTATTTGCGCTCTCGTCTGGTGTTTTTAGCTCCAGCTGGAGGTCTATGAATTTGTTTCGGCTAACTATCTACTTCAATTTACAATTCATTTTATAATTAAAGCTAATGATTTTGAATATCATTGTCTAAATTACCTTGCATCTGGAATGGTTAACTATACCTGGATCAAACGCGGCTCTGCTTCTCATCTCTTTTGGGGTAGTCGCATGAGCTGTTCCCCCGCTTTCTCTGGAACTAATCCGTACGGAGCGGCTAGATAGCCGGCTTATCTGCAGGGGCTTCCCCTGTCTAAGGGTGCAACTAGTGAAGCTTAATTTATTTTTTCCCATGCCCTGTTACCTATAGGTAGGGTCAGAGTTGCTATGTTTAATGGCGGTTATGGGAGGTTTGAAATGGAATTGCTGAAACCGGAGAAGGATTGAAAATTACCTAGGTAGGCAAGGAAGTGTAAGGGGCCCGGAGGATGGGTCCGTGGCTAAGCTGAAAATTGTGGAGGGGCGGTGACTTCGCGACCGTATCCTCTAGAATTTACATATAAGAGGCGGGATATTCTACGTACCACCTGGTAATGGAAATCTAGAGAATATAAACAGTTATTCGGGAAATTGTAATGATGCTTGTTAAATGAAATATCTTCTGTTAAAGGTTTGCGATGCGACATAGTTATTAAAATTGATATCAATTCATCTCATTTCGAGCCACGGCGAAGTCGGTAAAATTGTGAGCTTAGACATTGTGGTCACACCCAGGATGGTACAAAGAGCATGTAAAGCGGGTAGGTTGCAAGGATATTCGGTACCTGTATGTTGACTATATCCTTTGGGTTCGTACATACCTGTGCATTCCTACGCATTACCCCAATCTCCATCCGATATGCTCAACACCATCATCATGGCTCTAGCAATCACTCACATTAGCCAGAACGTGGGGAGAGCAAGGCCTTGCGATGAAGCCACCACGAGGAACGTGGTGCTGTATCCTAGTTATGTTAATGTGGCTTCTATCTCCAGAGCTCCCGCAAGAGGTCAAAGTTCTCTCAGCAGAGAAGTATGGAACATCAGCATGGTCACAAACCGGGCGAATCAATGCCATCCCAATGGACAGCTCATCTGTTGCCTCCTTCCTCAAGGTGCCTTCAATACTCGTAGCTATATCACTTTTCTCCCTGACCTTTCACCGTATGTCATGAAAACCCACGGCGAGCCCCAACTTAAAGGCGAATACACTGGAATGCTTGAACTTTACAATGCAGCACCTCATATGGTTCCCAAGCCTTGCCTTTTTTTCTATGTCTGTGATTACATTCCGACCACCAAGCCGATGTCTGACACGGCAAAACTAGCCAAATTAGTCGCGGACCTTCACAAGAAATGGGAGTCTCCAACAGGAATATTTGTATTTTATCTTCCAACGTTCGATTGGTGGTTACCCCAGGAAGTCGGGCACCAGGACGACTCCTAGACTTCTTATTTGATGAGACTGCTGAAAGGACTTCAGGAACTCGACCCGGATATGAACGGGCCCTGGGATGAACTAGACTCCGCAACCCTTGCCAAAGTGATCCGGCGGCTAATAGGGGCTCGGGAGCGAGATGGCAGAAAGGTCAAACCCTGCCTCGTCCATGGTGACCTCTGGGAGAGTAATATCCGCACAAACATCACAACGAGAGAGATATACATATTCGACGCCGCCGCTTATTACGCCCAGAACAAGATGGAAATTGGAACTTGGCGGGTCAATCACCAGGAGATGAAGGCGAAGGCATACCGCCAGGAATACGTAAGGCACTTCGAGAAGAGTGAACCGGTGGAAGAATGGGACGACAGATTGAAGCTGTATGGTGTGAAAAAGAAACTGATATGCTCAGCAAGGGTGGCAGGAGGGAAAAGTATTCAACAGGAGATTTTGGAATATTTGTTGGAGCTAGCTCATCTATATGGTGGAGGCAATTGATGAAGTGAAGAATGTCTGGTCTTCCTCGTTTCCCTTTTTCGTATCACCTGTTGCCATGCATTTTCAATTTCATGAGCACGTACGGCAACCCACTCACAGCGGAGGCAGGTCGACAAGGGTATTCAGCAGAAACCCAAGATGATTTGTTAGAATTTATACAACCATGGTGGCCGAAATCGAGGGAGAAGAGTGAAAATGTCATTTCTTTCTTTTCCCCGGCAGAGCTATTCAAGCGCTGTGGATGCAGTGGTCAATAGGACACAGCCAATAATATTCGCATCATGAGTCCAAGTAGGAAAAATGGGCTAGTGATATGTTTGCTATCGCACGCATACCACAGCAATCACTCATAACTCCATCCACCACCCAGCCAGTCATAAAATCATTCATATTCATCACGAAAGACCATCATCCTCTCCACATCTTTCCCATCCTTCTCCTCCATCCAAGCCCGAAACATTCCCTCGGAATTAAAATCAAACACAACCTTTCCCCTCTGCAACTTCCCCTCACCCACTCTCTGCCCATCCGCCTCCACCTCCGCTTCAATCCCAATAATTCCCCCTTCACCCTCACCTGTCTTCCCCCACCGTCTCCCCGCCGAACGCTGCAACTCCCCCCTAGGGCCCGCGACAGCAGTGACTGCCTGTGCCAATGAGACAGGCTTTTGAGCAGGTGAGAATCGGGCCATCGCGGCTGCAGTCCGCGCGGCTGCTGTGCGGAGAAAGGAGTCACCATTGCCGGTACCAGACAGAGCGAGGATTCGTCTCCGGTGAGGATGGCTGTAGTGGTGAGGATCGGAGTTTGTGTAAGGGCTGGAGACGGTGTTCGTCAGTGTAACTTTTTCAATAGGATACTGGGATGGTTCTAAGGCAGCGTATCCTAGTGCTGGTCGAGAAGGAGGGAAGCAGTCGCGGAATAAAGTGAAATCGGATTGCCATGGCGATTCTCCCGGAACCGTGGTGGTCGTGATGGAGCTAGATTGCGATGGAAGCGGAATGGGAGTCGCGTTTTGGATTTGATAAATCATCATCTGCCTTTTCGGCTGGCTACCGCTTTGCGATCCATATCCGAACCCATCACTACCACCAGGACATTCACCAGCAACGTTGCCGCTAGTAGTAGTCAACCCCTCCACCCCCTCAACATCCCACGCCTCCGCCCAGAACCCTGCACCCAGTGTCGGAGTATCTCCAATGCGACCAGGACATTTATTCGTCAAACCACCCGTACTAGTTGCAACTGCAATATTGCCCCACCGATCAAGACAAACACATCCAACCGTCCCCTGGCTCAAATACAACCCATGCCCATCATCACTTTCACTATCGCCCCCCACCTCCACGTCAACTCCCATATCCCCACCGTCTGTCATCCTCCCTCTCGTCTTCCCCTTCTTCAACCCCCGCTGATGCTCCTCCCACCTCTTCTTCGTCCAAAACCAATCATCAGGACAAAACTCCAACCCCCATTCCCTCGCCAACCCTTCCACGTATTCCCCACTAAGTTGCGAATGCATATTACCTCCATCACCATCACCATCGTCCGCATAGCCCGTCCTAAGTAACACTTCTCTCGCCAACTGAATCGGATGCCTCACATTGCGGACGAGCATGACGCCAGCCCCACGCTTTATGGATCCTGGTGTTTTCTCCGACGCCAGGCCCTTAACTTCATCACCATTATCAATATCATCATCGTCCTCTTCATCAAGCAACGACGCAACCATAACAGACGCCTCCATCTCAATCGTACCCGCAGAAGTGAACACACTACCACGGCCGCAGTTGAAAAGCTCGTCGTCTTCCATGAGCGAGACGGCGTGCACTGCGGCGTTTAGCGCGCTGGCGGAAGAGGTGCGAGGGTTGTTATCGACGGTATCATTCTTGTTATTATTGGATGGGACAGTATCTTCTAGATCGGTGTTGAGCAGGGCGGTGGTGGAGCGGAGGTAGGTGAGCAGGGAAGTGCGATATTGGTTATATAGCTCTGGAGGGAGACGGGCGCGTTGGATGTTCCCTGCACCACCGTGGAGGATAACGGCTGGTTTGAAGAGGGGTTGGTTGCGGGCTCGTTGGCGTCGTTGGGTAATTGGTGGTGGCATTGTATGCATGCTATGCGCCAGTATATGCCTGTATATATGGTAGTGCAGGTTGATTGATGTCAAATGGTCTCTGAATAATCGAGGCTGGTCACAGTATTAGCTGTTATCCCGGCTGTGGATATGTCAACGTTAGTATCGCTTGCGCCGCAGCTTTCCCCTTGATGTTTGCTTGGTGGAGTTGTTGAACTTGGGACGTTAGGTTTGATCGGTCAGGTCGCATTCAAGTCACGTGTCGGCTACCTGCTTTGCTGAGTGGGAGGAATCTGCTGTTCAGTCAGCAACATCTATGAAGATGTCCAGTTGTAAGCTCGAATGTCTGCAGGAATGAAGTTTCGTATATATATGTTGTTTCTTTTGTTGATGCCAAATATACTGTACACAAAAGCGGTAAGAAATGTTACCACTTTTCACTGACGCAGTCCAAAATATCGCCAGAAGCAGCAAAACATATTGGAATAGAAAACACCGCCCTAAGAAACGCATAGAGCATGGGTAAGGGGTAGGTTCGCCGGGGATAGATAGACATTGCTTCGGATGACGGCCTTATCAGAAAGGAAATGACGTAGGAAAATCCAACGCGGGAAAAATGGACTTGGGAAACAGCGGAAATATAGAAAAGAGGAAGGTAAAAAAGAAAAATACATGAAGAGAAAAAGGGACCATAGACAAAAGTGACAGAAGGAAAACATCTATGACCATGCCTCCGAGCGAAATGATATGAGCCTAAGACCGAACTCCCGCAGAAAAGAGGAGAGATTAAGGGGATAGAAATTGGATTCTTAGCGCGAGAATATGGACGGCAAAAATAATTTAAAATGCGACGATTAAGCTAGCATCGGAGACTGCGATGACCTGTCTCCTGCTGCGGGTGGAGGCGGTGGCGGAACCTAACAACACCAGGATATACGTTAGAAAAGGGGAAACATTTGGGCTAATAGAGCGGGTATGGGGATGAGGTCTTGACGTACGTCTAATCTTGTATTTTCCGCCATCATTCTTTGGAACCCGATTCCGACACCTTCAATCACAGCCAAGAAACATCCGCACATAATGGCTGAGTTCCTGGCGGCTCTCATACCACCGCGAATGGCAAGAGCACCTCCGGTAAAGAAGCCCGCAATAACTAAAAGAAAATCTGTCAGATACCCCAAAAGTCTTGTCCCATAAAACAACACAAAAGGGCGCAAAATCATAGCAAAGGGAGGTTCTGCAAACATACTAGCATTATACGGATCCTCCTTCTTCCTTATTCCCTTAACCGCACAGTCAAATGTCGAGAACATGCCGCCCCATACACCAAAGTTTCCACCAACAACCGGTGCCCGAGCCTTAATTGCAGTGAGGGCGCCTATCCGCCGTTCGCCATAGGGGCTGTTTCGGAATCCTTTCACGCCATGCCAGACTGCGCCACCGATGGCCTGCAGGAAAAGCAGAAAGCAAATTATGTTTAGCCACAAGGAGCAGTCACAGATTTAAACAAGAGAGCAGGAGAGCACGGGATCGCAAGGGGGTAAGAAAATAACTTACACCCATACTAAAAGCTCCACCAAAATCACTCAGCGCAACCCAGGGGCAGGGATCTCTCGTGTGATCCATTGTGACTGTAAATATGAGGAGGGTTTAGCGAGGAGGGGAAGGAGGAGAATATATGGCTATCAACGATAAGATATCCGACGACTGGTCCAAGGCGGTCGATTCGAGAAAAACAAGCGAAGTCCGGGAAAAAAGCTATTAGGGCAAGAAATAAGGTAAAGTATCTATCCGTCCTGTCCTTCGTCCGGTCTGCGGCAACCGTGTTCCTGTCGAACCAGTTCAGCTCAGCGAGCACTTCGAGGTTCCAACCTCAAAGAAGTAAAAACTAAGGTTCGACGATACTCCTGAGGGGGGCTAAACTGCGCCAATGAGTGGGACGGGGGAAGGGAACCCGGGAAAGGAGATATATGTGAGAGGTAGGTCAATGTGTCGTCAGTGATATGGATATTGGCGGCGGGAGGTGGAATAAAAAATAAATATAAATGAGGTTTTTCTGCCTCGATCAAATCTTTTGCTTCTCGCCGATCAGAAAAGCTCTTGGCACGATCACGTGGTAAAGAATAACTCATGTGATATCAAACTCTATCCATGGATATATTTAATCACAGACAAAATCATTGCATTGCCATGAAAACAAGTTCAATGGCATGAGTGGTTGGTTATCAGCATTAATCTTGTATAATAATGAGGGTTAATATCTACATTATCTGCTGTATATTATTAAATTGTTATATAATGCAGTGGATGAATAACTCTTGCAGCAGATTGTTTAATGAACAGTGAAGACACTCAAATATTCTCTATTCTATTTTCTATTTTCATATATTTCACTCTTGAGAATGCCTGCACAGATACAAAAGTTTGAGCACTGTACATACATACATAGTCTGTGTGCTGTTATCTCTCTCTATATATACACCCTCCTCCTTCATAAACATTCCAAATTCCAGTCTCTTTTTCAACTAACCAGTATAAACATATCCATGCTACTTTACTCACCCGCACTAGGCTGAGCTTATTCATTTTTGCAACGTGGGCTGTTGCAATATCAAATGAAGATCTTTATTAACAGTTGGGCTTTTTGCTTGGAGTATATAATGCTAAACTTCCCAGCTACTAGGGCATCCATCATTAGAAGTGACATCTAGAACTGGGGACACAAACATTGAGATCTAGTTTATATATAGATATAAAAAAAAGAACCCTCACAGTTCCAAAAATTGAAAATTAATAGGCCAAGAGGCAACATGTTCTTAGTACATAATATGCATGGTCAAAGAATAAATATTGAAATGTATGAAACGTAAGACATAAATAGTCATTATAATAGTGATAAAGAATGCCCAAAAAGTTAGGGAAATAAATTCAAAAAAACAAGGCAAATTCCTACTTCGCCCTCCATGGTATCTTATCATTATTTCAAAAAAAAAACTCCTCGAAACTCCGGTATGAAGTCTTCACACAATTAACATATATTCATAACGAAATGCCAGAAAATAAAAGTAAGTAACAGTCAGAAAGGTAAGCGGGATCATTTTTTCTCATTGTGAATTTCTTTTTTTTTTAAAAAAAAAAAAAAGAAAAGACGCGCTTTGAGTTGGCGCGGAGTGGTTTCGTTGGGGTAGTGAGCCCTATTTGCTGCTGGGCCTGAACAAAAGTCGCAGAGGACTTGGCTTCTTCGTCTTCTCCTTCGTTTTCTTGTCTTTCTTGTCTTTCTTGTCCCTATCACCCGACTCAGTAGGGGCTCCGGTTCGTCTGGATCGCCTGGAGCTTCTGGTAGTATGCGTGTAGTTTGATGCTGTATCTCTGACGGACTCTGCGCCTCTGGCACTTCGTCGACTACCACCTCCATACTCCGATCTGAGATGGTGGTGATTGGAGTGACTGGAAGGGAAGATTCCAGACACAGCAGCAGCTCGTGGAGTGATGAACTCTCCATCAACGGACGTCGCGACACTGCCCACTTCGGAATCAGCAACGCCACGCCTCCAGCTCTCCACGCGGCTGACGTCCTGGTTGAGTTCTATCAATTCATCCGTACTGCCCTCTGGCTGCGCGCCGCTCGCGGCTTGAATGCGCTTGACAATCTTATATCCCCCGAACATGACGATGGTAACACCAATTCCGACCCCGGCAGCAATCATGAACTGAGGACTGGATAAAAGCGCAAACACGGCTGGTGAGCTGGATTTCAAGGCTGCTAGTGCTGCTGGGGCTAACTTTGAGGCAAGATTGCTAATCTCTGCTAGCGTGAGTGCTACGGCAGCCATAGCTTCGGGATTCTTCTGCAAGTGGGCCATAGTAGCTTGCGCAGAATGTTGTGCACAATCAGCTTCGACGAGAAGGTCTTTGGCCTTGGCGACCAGTCCGCCCACAACATCCTCGGGGGTTGAGTTCACCCGTTCTAGCGACGCAGGATGATATTCACCGTATGCTAGATCCATGTCGACGTGGGGAGCGGACTGGGAGCGATTGTTGGGATGAAGATACTGGGGCTGAGTAGCGAGGGCATTGGACGTGTGGCGGCGTGAGAGTTCCCGCTTTGGCATTTGGTCCGGGTGCGAGTATATGGAGTGCGTGTCTTGTTCAATTTGGTGAGGATACCGACGGGAAGGATGACGATCTTGTTCACCATGTCGAGCCACGGATTTCGATCTTGATGGATGTCGTCTTGAGGAGGCAACGGACCGGGAATCGTGGATGTGATAGTTGGTCATTGCTCGACGTGCTTCCACTTCCGCGTTCTTAAACGCTTTCTCTGCGTGAATATCGGCCTTGCGTTCTCGATAAGCTGCTCTAGCCTCTTTGAAGACGCCAAACAGGTGCTTGCTCTAGAGGTATCGACAAATATGAGTGGTTATTTTTGAAAAGGGTATATGGTAATGACTTACGTTGCTCACCACCTTTCCCGACTTGTCGAACACCGCAATGGTATGGCCTATCGCAGCCATGTTGACGTATGTTTGATTTTGCCAGAAATCAGCTGGATATTTTCAACAACGATATCAAAAGCAGGATATCAACTGTTGAGGGTATAAATATTGCACGACTTGTATTGACGTTTATTAGAGAGGCTGGGAGGTTGCGGAAAGGTCGAATGGGATTGGCGGTGTGGGTGAGTGATGGTGTAAATGACAACTCAGAGCATGGAACCAGAGCCACCAAAGGATCGCAGCAAAGATATAATATATCGACAAAGTAGGTCGACTATCGAGAAGCCCTGCTAATGTTGGTACTCCCGGGAGCGCTTCGCAAATATGGGGTAGCACTGAGGGGATATATAGCAGAAAGAGCGAGCTTCCCAGGGGTTTTCGATGACTGGCCAGGCCAAAAAGGGCAGAACTGGTGACGATGTAAGCAAAGGGAGAATTCAGGGCTGCTAGGACCTATATAACGTGTGGTTATATTTGTTGGCAGGCCGTTGGGCGTCAATTTAGCATGGTGCCTGATACAGATAACCCAGTGGCTAGGTATGTGTGGGGCATTGGGATCATATAAGCTGCAACTAAATCGCTGGGAATGAAGCGGGTAGCGGAAAAGTCAACCATAAAATAATATATAAATGTCAACAAAATAAACAAGAGCGATAATGGATGTCGCAGGTGGCGTCATACAATGCAGGGACATCTATTCCAACTGGGTTCTTAAATGGTGAACACCGCAGCACAGGGCAGTTGTGTGTCTCATCCCAGCCAACCGGCGAGTCCTAAGTGGCATACGGGCTATGGGGTGACATCCGGAGGTGAGGCGTAGCAAAGCAAGGCACAACAACGAAACCCAAGGAGTAGAATTTTACATGACCCCGACGGCTGCGACAGCAAGTAGAAACCCGTTGAAGACTCCTAACAAACAGCAATACATCCGGGATGAGAAGAAGATGTTGTTGGCTGGTGACTGTTGACTGTTGACCGTTTGCTGTTTGATTCATCGACTTTCTTGACGACGTTGAGCCGAAAATAGCAATATGTCACGTGATATACTCCTCGGCGATTGGAGAATGTGACTAAGCAATGACGTGGCGCATGAATAATGTGGCACACCATCCCACATATACACAGCCACATGAGGCTTGAATATCATGCGCCACAGCAGAGAATTCCGCCGAGTTTTTCCGTTCTCCAGCCATAGATCAGGTATGGAGTATAGTTGTGGAGTTGCAAGGTTGCTTCGTCTACACTTCGACTCCTGGACTAGATTCCATCCATGGCTGCTTGGCTTTGAACAGTCCCAGCTGAAAAGGGAAAAAAAGGTGTCGTTGCTGTTGATTGGTGCACCTGCTCGTAGTGGGCTATGTGGAAGCTCTGTTTAGCCCAGGCCGCCGCCCTGTGAAGGAGTTAGCTAGGAGCTATTTTCTCCAATCTCTACCATCTTCTTCATAGCTGCATGCTGCCTTTTCAATTTTTATTGCAGTTCACCAGATCCTATTGCTCCCGTAACCATATCCAGCCATTTGATATTCAACGTATATTTTGTTGATAATTTGCATGCGTCAAGATGTCCTGGTTCAGCTAAACATGCATGCACATCAGTGGGAAAGTCGTCACATTGTATATACATGTACATACTTTGCTTTCTTGAACCCTGCTGCCTGATATATTTAAGATAATGACCATTATTTAATTGCATACAATAAACTAGATATGAAAAGGCAGGGATTTTAAAATCTCCAGGGAACTTTTTCAAAGGTCTATTTGATGGCACAACTCAGTACTACGCATGCGAGAAGCAGCCCTCCCCGCTAAAGTAGATTTCTCCTAACGTCTGTGCGAAGTATCTCGATTTAAAACTGCCCGAGCAGCTCCATTATGTACGTACTTGAGAATTCTTCCGGGTCTGTGCCATATAGTGGCGCCTCTGCTTGAATATTTGTCTGTTGAGAGCACCTTGCCATTCTTCAATGTCTAATAAAGGTAGAGGTTCGTAAATGGGTGTTTGGCATGTAGTTAAACATGCACACATCTGCGTCATATGGTTGTGCTTTGCTCGACATCAACGCTACCCTCATCGCGGTTGTTTTGTTTTCTCTCGAACGAAAAGGTAAGATGGAATATTAATAGATGTTTGTACCCGCTTGTTGCAGAATATCCATGGACAAGATAGGTAATTTTTCAATAGGAAATGGAGAAAATATTAGGCTTGACTATCATGTTGGCCCAGCCTTCCACGGACATTTATTTTGTTAAATTTGTCGAAAAAGCGAGCTTCCAACAAAGGGTCCCTAGGTCCCTCCTCTTCTTCTGTCTCTCATTGAGTCGTTAAACCGCTTTCTTTGCCATGCAAAACACCTGTCAATCTACAGAACAAAGAGTACCCGTAAAATGCACTGTATGAAACCGACCACGCAGAAAAATCCCAGGTGTCAAAGAAGCCTCGAGAAATCTCAAACTGCGTTGCGAAAGCATATGGATTTTTAAAAGGTGCCCAGTATATCATACATCATAAAGCATGCAAGTGTGCAGAAACTCAGCAAGTAAACCGTACAATGGACTAGAATTCCTGCTTGCATTTCAATTGCAACCAGCGTGGCACTTCTTCGCGAGGCATAAGATGGACCTATCGCAGACGAGTAGCGCTCGTCTCAATTCTCAAGGCCACCGATCAGAGAAACGCAAGACAAATATGAAAATAAAACTTTTAATAAAAGATAACGCAGGAAAAAGAAAATCCACAACCGAAAAAAAATCTTCGAAGCGGTGAGAGAATCGAATCGACTCACGCAACACTTTCCCTACCTCGATTCTTCCATGACCGAGTGTTCCTGTCCGTGTCCTCCGTAATATATCCTGCGCCCAGTCGATGCCACCATTCTCATCTCCTATTGCATCATTTTCGACGCAGATAATTCGCGAGAATTCCCGCAAATAATGAAGGCGTGCAAACAGCACCCGGGAAAAGCGCTCCTAGCACGGCTTTGCTGGGAGAGAGAACCAAGGTTAGTCACTAGAGCATGAAGGAAAAAAGCAAAGAATATTTTCTTTCCCCCCCGTAGTTAGAGGAGAAGACGGACGGTTATTCATGGCGACTCGGTTGCATCCTTTGACTTGCTTGGTGGCTCCTTTATTCATCTAAACCAAGCCAGATCTCGGGATAGTTCCACAATAGCTGGGGGCAGGCAGTGGAGAAGAAGAGGTGCAGTCTTTCAAGCCTGGAGAAAGGAGTTTCGTTTTTATTTAACCTTGCCTATTCCCCGTTTATCCTGAAGCTAACGTTGTTCCCTTGGTGGTGGTTGTCCACTATCGACGTCAAGACCGACAAGGAAGTGCAGCCCAGATATGGAGTGGATGCAACAAAAAAAGTCTGGTGAGATTTTGAGTATTTTTGTTTGTCTTCTATATATATTATATCAGCGTGCAAAATGGGCCTTTTTGAAACAATATTTCCCCTGCATAATTTCTGCTCTGTTATTTATTATTCAAGCATTTGTTATTGGAGTATGGATTTCGATTGCCAAACCTGGTGCACCGCCACAGAAATATATATATTTTCTTCTCCCAGATTATTTTTGTTGCGGGAAGTTCCAGACTTGGAGACAACGACGGAAAAAAACCTCACCTTCTCCAAACTGGAACATCTGCTGGACCTCGACAACCTCAAACAACCCACACACCGTCGTTCCTATAGACATGCCACGGTGAAATGATTGGCGTTGGACAGAACATTCCCCTCTTCTTCAGGTGTCTCATTGCTTAATAATAAGGCCTTCTTTTCTCCCTTGGACACCTGCTAATCAACGGAATCATGGACGATTCAGACTTCGATGGCCCCTCTGATATAGAGCTGGAGCGGGACAGACGGCCCCAATTTCAACCCCAGCATAGCTACTGCAACGGAGAGACACCTCCTGATGTCCAGATAAACAATCCATGTGCTGTGGGCCATCGTGTCCAGGCAGTTCGCTCTGTTCTTGCTCTAGTTCTCGACGAGGAATGTGTTTTTGCTGGTCTGCAAGGTGGCGATATTGTTGTATGTTATAATCCAAGTTTAATATTTATATAGATACCCCGATATGAGAGTATGCTCAGGTGGCTAACGTCATGATATATATGCCTGATGCACGCAGGCTTGGTCTCTCGATACCTATGAACTGATCCTATCAGTGAAGGCTCACCAGGAGAGTGTGCTAGGTTTGTACCTGTCTGACGACGGGAGCCTCCTGTTTTCAAGTGGCGGTGACTCCGTTGTTAATGTATGTTTATTATATACATCCTTTGTTTGGCTTTAATTTAGGAAATGGTATTTCCTGTACAAGGAGACTAATTATGCCTAGGTTTGGTCAACGAGGACATTTGAGCGCCTCTATTCGATTTACTCGCATCACGATGTGGGTGATTTGTTTACAGTGGTGTACTCGCCCAATCTGAAAACCGTTTATTGCGGGGGTCAAAACACGAGCATCCAAGTACGGTTCCCTAGTCCTGCTACTGTTTATGTTAGATGACTGATCCTCGACAGTGGTGTGACCTCCAACTGGATGCTCCCCCACCTCCTCCAGTTGCTGTACATCCGTCAAGCAGGAGACATCGATTTTTCGATTCCAAGGGTCCTGGTGGCATTGTTACACTAAATCCAGATGCCGGGGAAGGAGCTGAAAAACTTGGCCATGGTGGCCAGACCCTCACCTTCAAACGAGACCAGCACAAGCTATATGCCCACAATGGCTATATATATTGCATGCTCTTAGTCCGAGGCCTGGAAGAGTGGGCCAATGGCGAAGAAGTACTTCTGACGGGCTCAGGAGACGGGTCAGTCAAACTCTGGGAGCTTGGCAAATGCCCAGAAGGTTCCCTGGTTGAGCTGGCTGAGTTGAAAACTGGCAATGATTCGGTACTCTCTATTGCTGTTGACGGTGCTTTCCTTTACTGTGGCCTTGCAGGAGGTGCAGTTTATATATGGAACCTGGATTCTCGTCAAATCATCAGGAAGCTCACATCCCACAGCGGAGACCTTTGGGCGATTGATGTTGTGGGAAATGTGACTATTACTGGTGACTCTTCTGGGGTTATTAGGGTATATATGCGCTGTTCTCTATACGGATTGCGTCTCTCACTAACCATTTATGGCAGAAATTTAACTCCAGATTCGAAGAGATCGGCTCATGGGTTGCTCACGAAGGAACGATGCTGGCGTCAGCAGCTAGTGTTTTCAATGACAGGCGTATCTATGCTACTGGTGGCAACGATAATACAGTCGCTATTTGGGATTTAACGGAACACCCTCAAGATCTCTATGAGAGCCCTGCAGTTGGCAACGGTACGGAGCCATCATACCCATTGTAATAGTCATTTACTAAACTCTTTTTAGATGAGATGGTCAATAGTCTAGCAAAGTTTGTTGCGTTTAAGACCATATCTTCCAGACCCAAGTTTGCTGGAGAATGCAACCAAGGCGCGGCCTTTCTTCGTCGTCACTGCAATTACCTGGGTGCTCAGACCAAACTTTTGGTGACGGGATCAAATACCAACCCGATCGTCTTTGCAAGATTTGACGCAGCCTCGAAGTCATCGACCAACAAAACTGTTCTATTTTACGGTCACTATGATGTTGTCGGTGCAGATACCAATCATCTAAAATGGAATACGGATCCATTCCAACTCAGTTCGATTAATGGATTTTTGTATGGTCGAGGTGTGTCAGATAACAAGGGTCCGGTTCTCGCTGCTCTATATGCCGCTGCAGAGTTAGCCCAGAAGAAAAAATTAAGTTGCAATGTCGTCTTTTTAATCGAAGGCGAAGAAGAATCTGGTTCCCAAGGATTTGCGCATACCGTTCGAAAACACAAGGACTTGATTGGAGATGTTGACTGGATCCTCCTGGCAAATAGCTACTGGCTGGACGATCACATTCCGTGCCTGACATATGGACTAAGAGGTGTGGTTCATGCTAATTTTATCGTGACGAGCAGTAACCCAGATTTACATAGTGGGATCGACGGCAGTTCCCTTCTTGATGAACCATTGAAGGACCTAACAATGCTCCTGGGTACTCTCGTTGGCGTGAAAGGGAAGATAAATATTCCAGGGTTCCATGACCCCGTCCTGCCCCTAACCGAAACAGAAAAGAAACGATACGACGCGATTGCCAAAGCTCTGCTTCCTCATCACCCAGAAATTGAGGATAGTGAATCTTTCACTGACTCACTAATGCACCGTTGGCGTGAACCATCGCTCACAATCCATCGCGTAGAGGTTCCGGGCTGCCAAAATACCTCTACAACCATATCGCGAAGAGCGCGAGCAACGCTGTCCGTCCGAATAGTTCCTAACCAAGACGCAGACAAAGTGGCTGCCGACCTGACGGAGTATGCACAGGCCCAATTTGCAAAATTTGACTCGCAAAACACCCTCACGGTCGAAATAACCGGAAAAGCGGAACCATGGCTCGGAGACCCTGAGAACGACATCTTCAAATTGCTCTCACGCGCTGTAACCGCAGCGTGGTCTTCCGCCAAAGGTGATCGTCACTACAACTACCCGCCCATTAATCCATCCAGCCAACTATCTCGTCGCGAACTTCTTCGCACAAACTCAACAGACAGCGTGGCCTCGCATATCGACAGGATAATTTCCTCATCATCCTCAGCACCTAAGACGAGCTCGGGACACAGACTTTCCGCACCCACCGTACCGACCTCTTCAACCCTTGCGCACGGCTCCGACCTTCCAGGCACCAAACCTCCCAGCAGACCACGCGCACCCTGCAGACATGCCGCATCTTCATCCGCTTGCGAAATAACCTCGGCAGCAGCAGTTGCGGCGGTAGCAGCATCAGGAACAATACGTCAACACAACCAAGAATCCCAACAATCCCATACACGGACCTCTACATCAACCTCCCAGACCCCATTATCTCTTACCCGCCCCTGCCAAATCGTCAGACCCATCTACATCCGTGAGGGTGGCTCGATTCCGACAATCCGCTATCTGGAGAAAGAATTCAACGCACCAGCTGCCCACTTACCATGTGGCCAGGCGAGTGATCATGCACATTTGGATAACGAGCGGTTGAGAGTTGAGAATTTGTATAAGAGCAGAGAGATTATTGCGCGGGTATTTAGGGATTTGGGGAAGGATTGGGAAGTGAGTGGTAATGATGGTATTCAAGAGGAGGATGACGGTACCGAGAATGAGAGTGAGGGTGGGGAGGATTCGGAGGAGTAAAAGGGAGGGAGGATAGACGGATGGATGGGGGATGGGGATATTAAATTGTTGACTAAGTCAGTTGGTATGGAGTATTCGATTGTTCTTCTCGTTCCTTTCGTCCCCCTCTCTTCTGATACCAGATTCTTTTTTAGCACTGTTACCCCCCTATATTCTTAAGCCGTTGTATTGATAGAATCCTTTTTCTTTTCATGCTTGGAGTTGCTTTCCTTCCAACCCCCTGTTTTCTCGGACATTTGCCTTCACTACATTCTTTAAAATTTTCTATGCGCATTTCCTGTCTACATGCATTATTATCCGTCTTTCCAAAATTGCACACGCGAAAAGCAAAATACATAAAAGGCGCCAGGTGAAAGTATGAAATTAAAAGAAATAAATTAGAAAAGCCAAGGGCGTATATTTTATACCTCATACAACCCTATCACATGCTTAAAGAAAATGCCTGTTCAAAACTTCATGCGTCGTGCATACAGTGAGACTACCTTACAATGCCATGTATTCATACATACACTAATAACAACTAATAAAGGATTCAACTATACGCGAATAATACAAATAATACAAAAAGAGTAATACAAAACAGCCCCGTAACCAGCCACTCCTCAAACGCTTATATATACACATACTCAGCGTTCTCACCAAATCCTCTTCGCCGCCATCTCATACCTCATCACCCCTTCAATCCCATCCCCTCCAGCACTAGGCTTACCAACTCTATCCCTCTCCTCCCTCTCCCTTAATCGTCTCGCACCTTCCGGGTCATCAGCGTATATCCATCTTCTCCGATCCTCGCCCACTTCTACCGCACCCCAGCCACCAACGCGACGAGCACCCTCGACGATGTCGGGATTAATCGTTGCAGTATGCGGGCTGGAGGATGGTTGTGGAGCTGTGGTGGATTGGGTTGCCGTTGTCTTGGAAAAGGAGGAATTTGTGATTGTGGTCAAGGCGAAGTCCCGTTCTCGGGCTTTCATTTTCTTATAACGGGCGCGGGAGTAGCTGAGGAGGACTATGCCGAGAATGAGTTTTACAAAGAGGAGGGTGAGGTATAAGAGGAGAATGAGGATAGTGGTGAATATTGGGATGAAGGCTTCGGGAGAAGGGGTGGCATGGGCTATTACGGTTTGTAATAGCGAGGAGAGTTTGGTGGAGAAGATTGCGTCAGGGGGGTAGAGGGGGAAAATAAACGAGGGCGAGGGTGACGGAGATGGCGAGTAATGGCCGTGGATTGAGGTTAGGGACGTGGTATTTGAAGGAGTGGTGAAGGATTGCGTCTGTGGGAGCCACGAGGCCAGGAACATCTGGTATGTCTGGATCGAGACGCGGAAGAAGAGGCAGGCGAGTGGTATGACAGGTAGGCCTAATCGACGGTTGAGATTCTGATCCGCGAAGGCATTTGTATAGTAGTCCTTGGTTAGGATGTCCAGGAACCGGCCGTACATTGCGGGACGGGTATTGTTGAATTTATTGATATACGCGTGCTTCAACCAGTCGACTAGCATCTCAGAACCTAGGACGACAAGGAATGGTCCGAGGACGTGGCCGATCGTTGGAAGGAATGAATTCACTTTGCTAAGCGAGGAGAGTAGAGATGACGGGAGAATGGTGAAGGCCTGTGGTAGAATGGATGATGCGGTTCTTGGTGGGGTTACAAATGATGTAGTATTCGCGCTCGCAGATGGATTGTTGCCAGCAAACAAGCTCAAGCCACTACCAAAGCTGAAGATACCCGTTTCAACAATATTTCGAGACGCGATGATTGTAAGCATCAGCCAAAGCTGAAATCGTTCAACAACGTCGGCACAGGTAAGTTGGAAGAGATTCTCCTTTTCGAATTTTTTGAAGACCGTGGACTTAATTTCCACGAACTGGTTCGATAAGAGGAGAGTAATCAAGGCATTTGAATATGAATTCACCGCCACATTAAGCGTGATAACTTGATAGAAAAGCGCTATAGAATGGATAACGGTATATATCAGCGCGATAAGAAACAGCCAAAAGGGACGGAATATCTTGCTGCGGCCATCAGGTTTCCTCTCAAGAGCTTCGCGTGAAAACAGGCATTCAAGGACGTCCTGGCCAATGGCTGAAAGCAGTCTATCGCTAACCTATATATCCAGGTAGATATTAGCTTGCCGAACACAAAATAAAGTGGCAGGCCAGATGGAAAACATACCTCAAGTACGTTATAAATAACATAAAGCTTAATAGCGGCCTGTCCGCGAATCCAGTGATATACCCGACTAGCATCAAAATACATTAAAATCAGGCATGTACAAATCATGAGAAGACCCTTCAAAATGTCTGCCTTATCGTTTGGTAAAAGTGTCGAGGGAATAGACCTATTCCTGCGATGTCTTCGACTAACAGACACCCGGTTTCGCCGGTCATTTCCAGACACCCGATTCTTAGTATCATGGTCAAGGAATGGGTTCTCTTGATCAGTAAAAATATTATTTGAAACAGCTGACCGCGACTGAGCAGAGCCCTCTTTAGCCTTTTGATCGTGCCCGTTCATGCTGGCAGTCGACCACCCCCGTTGTCTCCGCCGCCATACCCTGCCAACTCCTGTAACAATAAATCGTGAAATGAACTGGGCTTCAGCTCCAAGATTGATAGCCCAGGATTGAAGAAGAATAAAAATAGACTTGAGAAATCGTAATGGTAGAATCGTGAAGTAATAAAGCCATGCATCGATACATGCCAGAGTACCGAAGAAAAGTACTTGTTCTAGAACAGGCGGTAGAAGAAAGAAATTTTGTAGCCGTTCGAGTTTCGCTCGCGAGGACTCGTAAGGAAAATCATTCTTGGTGGAGCGGTGGATATATAATGGTGACGGCCGATCAGAAGCTAGTTCTAGCTGAAGATACGTCGGAATAGAGAACGGAGGGAGTGGAATAGATTGGGGTGCAGGCGAAGGGAGCGGATCGACTGCCGATGATGAGTTTTGGCGACCTTTGGGTGTATCAACACGGTCTGGCCTTGGACGGGAAGACGATGAATTAGCCAACACATCACCACTTGGGGGGGATCGCCGCCTGTGAGGAGTGTCGGGGGATGACACAGCTCGGGCTGGGTAGCTTATCCGACGAGGAGAAAATGGACGGGCCATTTTCTGGGTGGACCCAAGAAAGTCAAATGGATCCTCTAGATGTACATTTTTTCCAGCGCTTAGTTTGCGTCTGGGAGATTTTATTCGTTTTGAAGAACCTTCCACAACCCGTCTACCTATCGACGTGCCTAGCCCTGCACCGATCTTCAGTGAATCGGAGGATATTGGAGCACCCAAAGTCGGCTGGCCTTTATCTGGCTCCAGGGGGATAGAATGCAGGGTTAGGGATTCGGGAGAGGAAGTGAGTGCATGAATTTTTGCAGGCGATAGTTTGAGAATTTTGTCTTTTTCATGATCATGGCTTGAAGGGGATTGTGGGTATGTATCAATCCGCTTAAGGGACGATGGCGTTCCTATATCTGCGGATTGGACGGATTGAACAGATGGCCTTTCCCCAGAGACCCGGGATGTCGCCGTCACAGTTCCTTCTTCAACATTCTTGACAGAAATTCCTAAGCTTGGTCGGAGGCCTGTTGAAATTGGTGCGAATTGTAGGTTGCTTCCCCCCTGGTCCTTCGTGGCTTGGGTGGACGTATGAATAGATGGCAAGTTTACACTGTCAAGCTTGAGCGGAGTATTTTGTTCGGGAATATGGCCATTCCGCATGCCAACACGTTCCATTTTTGTGGAACTTTGGTCATTAACCGCCCCACAACCTGATCCGTTCAAGTCCCCCTTTACTTCCATATCTATATCGGTGTCGTTCCCTTTCGAGCCCCCAGCGACACACGAGGTTTTTTCTGCACAGCCATTTTCGGAAGGGTTGCCAAAATCCTTACTTCCAGTCGTTCCGATTTCACTACGGCGGCCAGAAACCGCAGTGGCAGCAGCAGTATCACCAGTTATATTCATCATGAATCCTTCTTTTTAAACAGATATCGCTACCATCATCATAAACAAGCTTCCATTGTTTTTCCCTCTCACTCTCACTTCGGAGGAAGGGTGCGGGGTTGTCCCAACAAATGCGTATTAAAATCGGTTGCGGGATCAATAGGTCACAACTGAATCGAACGGACAAGCCGCAATCTCTTTATCTGCCGTCGTTGGCTGTTTTTGGCATCTCGGTTCGTGTGCGACGAGCTATTTATGCCGTGCGCTGAAAGACAAGCTGTCCTGAAGGGAGAACTGGCGGTGTATCGGAGCTGGACACCCAAGGGCCAAATAAAAACAACAATGTCAATGAGCAGACAATCGTCAATTACCCGTAGGTATATTTGCGCGAGAACTAAAATTACTGTTGGTTGTTTCGAAGGTCTATTATTATTATGTGGCCAGGTTGCGGAGAAATAAATGATGGAACGAGATGCGGAGACCCTTGGTAGCTTAGTCAGCCGAAAATTTAACCTTGGAAGGCGCCGTTTGACCGATAAGTTAGCTAGTTTGCCTTTGCTTGCTTTACTTTGGTTCTCTATCATATCATATAACTACAATATACTGTGTGCCCACCGTGAACATTATTGTAGGTTTTATAATCATTAACCGGGTCCACTGCTTTTTGAACTCTTAAGTTTTCTGTACTTAGAAGTATACAGCTGGCTCTATACACGCCAGAGGGTATTGAACTCTTACAGAGCATCATGACCCAAGCTAAAAAAAGGGTGAATTAGGAATGAAAATGCCAGATATATTTTGAAGGGACAACTGGGCCTATTGCGTCTGTCCGTACAGTTTAGATCGAGTCAACCATATCACAATTCTACCTGCAGTAACTTTTGATGATTTGATGATTATATATAGAGTATAACTGCACAGAATTATCAAGGAGTATTATTTTGCCAATGTCCTGTACTTGTTTTTTGTTTTGGTGCAAATCTCCATTCATTTAGAGCCACCTAGGGTACAAAGAGAGATATATATTCAGTGGTAGAAACTAGAGTATCTTCTTACCCAAACCCATCGAATTCTCACAACCCCTAATTTGCCGCATACCTCATATGCTACCACCTAGGGAATTCGAAATTTCCCAATTTCCCTTGAATGCTCCTTTTCCTTTTCCTGTACTTCTCGTTAAAAAGTGGGTTCATTCATAGCTTGGAAAAAAAAAGGGTCTCCTTTTTTCCTCATTGGCTAAGGATAGTATAGAACCTAACCACTGGGCCAAAAGGATCAATCCTTAGAAGAAGCCAAGGGCTTCCAAGCTGCACAACGGTTGGCCATCTAACAGATAACCAAGTTAGGTCAGCGTTAACGAGATGGAGACTTTCACTTGCAGATAAAGAGGTTGTATATGTAGGTATGAATTTTTGAACAAATGCGTCAGGAAACAGTCAGATAATGATAAGACTTTTACACGTACATACTGCGTTTCTATTTTCCTTTCCACTCCATTTTATAGATACGTTGCGTACTCGTAGTTAATATTATTTCAAGCCTTTGTTCAATAGAATCGATTTTTCATACTGTGTTCTCAATTTTTCTTTTTTCAAACTTCTTTTTTTGAGTAAACATGATTCCCATGTTTACTTTTCAGAAGCCTCTCCTAACCGTTACTGTTCTAACTGCCGCTATGAATCCAAAAAAAAAAAAAAAAGTTAAGTAATAAGATGCAATTGACCTGTTGTCAAGCAAACCATACCTATCTTCGTATTCATCAAAAGCACAGCCCCCCCCCCCCCCC